>RJWH01009684.1:0-21092 GCA_004363575.1 Solenodon paradoxus
AGCGGACGGACTGGTTCAGGGACAGACGGATGGGGACGGACGGGGAGGTTCGAGGGCGCAGAGGCGCGCGGACGGACGGAGGTGGGGGAGCGGTCGACCGCGGGAGGTGGGGCGCGGGGGCGGGGGTCTGACGAAGATCCGCTCCGGTGCGAGCACTTCGGCGGCTTCTAATTAAAGCCCCGCGCGGAGCCCTCGGGGACGCCTGACGTCGGCGCGCGGATAAGAGGCGGGAGCGGCGCTCGGCCGGGCCGAGCCTCCGTCCGCGCCCCGTGCTCAGCGCTCCGCCCGCGGGCCCGGCTGGAACAGCGGCGCGGCGGCTTGGGGCGCCCACTGGGCCGGGCGGGCCGCTCCGCGCAGGTGGCCCCGCTGGGCGCCGACCCCGGCCGGGGACCGCCGAGAGCTGGGTGCCGCCGGCCGCACGGCGGACCGGCCCGCGCGGCGTCCGAGCCGTCCGGAAAGTTGCGCGGCCGCGGCCGGGCGGCGGGAGTCGTCTGACAAAGTTCGGCCGCGGGCGGCGGGCGGGGCGGGCGGCGGGCGGGACGGGCTCCGGGGAGGCCGCCGCGCCTCTCGGCTCTGGCCGACGCGGGGCTGCGCGGGGCGCCCCTCCGACCTCGCGCCCCGCCGCCCGCCGTCCCGCGCCGCCCTCCCCGGGAGCGCCGGCGCGCAGCCCCGAGCCCCGCAGAGCCATGCGCGGCCCCGGCCGCCCGCTGCTCCTGGCGCTGCTGCTCCTGCTCGGGGCGGCGGGGCCCGCCCGGGGGGCGGCGGAGCCCCGGGCGGTGGCCGGCGGGCAGGCTCTGCTGCGGCTGCTGGCGGAGCTACGGCAGGAGCTCGGGCGGCACCACGCGGGCGAGTCCAAGAGTCGGCAGCTGCTAAGCGGGCCCGAGGCGGCGGACGCGGGACCCGAGGAGCAGCGAGCCGGTGAGTGCGCCGCGCCCCGTCGCCGGCGCCGCGCCCCGCGGGACGTTGCGTGCGTGCTGGGAGAGGGGTTGTCGCTGCGAAAAGGTCCCAGAAGCCACCCCTTCTAGGCTTTTAAACCGAGATCTTGGTTTTAGAGAAGAAAATAGCAAGTCCACCCCGGAGACGTGGGCGTCCTTAGGCAGGTCTGCGATTTGGGATCTGGCATTTGTAATGGAAATGCAGTTATTTTCAGCAAAGCAGTGTCAACGGAGACAGAAATGCCCCCCCACCCACCCACCCACGGCGGAGCCCTCCGGAGCCTGTCCCGAGGGGCGTTTGCGAGGAGGCGCGCGAGCTTCCAGTGCTCTCATGACACGACGGGTCACATATGATAAGGCCAAGTTCCTACAGGCTGGCCGAGTTCGGGGAGAGTGAAGACGGGCCCTGGGACACTGAGTGCGGTGCTGAGGGAAGTGCTCCCTCTTTGGATGGTGGATAAACCCGCGCGGTCCTGCTGCTCACTGATGACTTGGGTGGGAACCCGCTGCGTTTGCTGTAACGCAGGCTACAGTCGGAGGGTCGCCCGCAGGCACAGCGCGGTAGGGGTTTGAGTGGATGTTGCCCTGGAATTTTATCTTCTCTTATAAACCACGTCAATGAATGTTCCCATTCATTTACAGCCGTCTTCCTAACAGGTGGGTTTTTGTTGGTTTTGTTTTTTTTAAGGGAAGGTGCAGGCAGGAATGAAGGCAAGCAGAGGCAGGCAGGCAGGAAGAGAGGAGGAGGATGTATTTTATGCACTTGCATTCAGTTCATCTTACTTGCTCCCTGGCCCGGAGTCTTGAACTGGAGACCTCGGGACGCCTGTGGACTGTGCCTTGTGAATGAAACCGCTAGGCCACTAACTCCTTTCTCTGATGCGGGGTGGGAAAAGCCGTGTTCTGTGGCACTGTTTGAAAGATCAGAACTGTGAGTGGCGGGATTTGATTCCCAGCGTCTTCAAAGTGAAAGTGTCTAACCGCGACTGAGTCCCTGCAAGCCGCCTCTCTCCCCCACGCCCCATTCTCCCCGTCGTGTCCTCCTCTCCCCTCCCAGGCCAGGCGCACAGAGCTCTGTGGGGAGTGAGCAGCGTCACTCCGAGCCCTCACACACCCCGTGTCAGGCACGCAGGCCCACGCTGCCAGCGGCCTCACGGTGCGTGAACCCAGGCTGTCTTAGACGCTCCCGCAAGCGCACATGAAATACTCTGGAAATACAACCATCATGTCTTTCTCTCACACAGAAATTGTTCCTCGAGATCTCAGGGTGAAGGAGAAGTTTTTAAAACATCTCACGGGTAAGTTTTCTCCTCACCCCGCCCCCACCCCACCCGGCCTCTGCAGGCCCTGCTCTGACGCCCCCACGGACGCCCTCCCTCTCTCCACGTTCCAGGCCCGCTTTACTTCAGTCCGAAGTGCAGCAAACACTTCCACAGACTTTACCACAACACCAGAGACTGCACCATCCCTGCCTGTAAGTGTCGGGGCCTGGGCCGCGTGCTTTCCCGCGTGCGTGTGACCTCTGGGTTGGTGTGGGCAGCCCTCTGGAGGAGGCAACCAAATTCCGCAGCCGCCTGCAGACCGAAAGTAATCTGCATTCACTGGAGTTCATCAGCTCTCGGAAGAGCCGAACTCTCCATTCACATCCGTTTTGTTTACGAAGCTGGCGCGCCGCCTGTGTGTGTATCTGCTCAGCTGTGACAATCGAACAAATGCTGAGCGTGAGCTGCTGACTGGTGGCTCGCAGGCCGCTGGGAGGCAGCCGCCGCCGGGCGGGCGAGGCAGGGGCTGCTCCGTGGAGAGTCCTCTGTCCTACACAGCAAGCTTACTTCCCCGAGGCGACTTGGCTAGAGTGACACCTGCTGGAGCCCTAGCCCTGTGGGGTTCCTGCGGCCCACAGCCTGGCCCGTTTACCTGAATGAAGTAGGACTTCTCCTCAGGCAGCAGCCCCTCCCCGTGCAGACGCTCACTGCACTGGGGGCCCCTGGGCGGTGGGCCCCGCCGTGCTCGCAGCGCCCACCCGGGTGCCCGCGGCGGCTGTGGCGTGCCGGTGGGCTCTTGCGTGAGCACCACCTTCCTTGAGGCAGAGGCCGGGCCAGAGGACCCACATCTCCGTCGTGGAAGGTGCACGTGTTCAGTATTGTTGGTAACGGGGTCACAGACCCTTCACCTTCAACCTGATGGTGCGGGCCCTCCCCCGAACCCTTTCTCCTGCGAGGGGCGGAGCACAGCACCAGCACCAGCGGACTGGACTGGACTGGACTGGACGGGACTGAGCCGAGTGCGCACAGTGCGGCTGCGCACAGTGACTCAGCCACAGGCCACTGGGCTGTGTCACCTGCCCGAGAGGGAGGTCGGGAGAGTGGCAGCCTCTCCGGGAAGAGGTGGGAGGCCCACAGACCCAGGCATGGGGTGAGGCCCGCCCCGTAGCCCAGAAAGGACTGCAGGGTGAAGGAAGCGGGACCCCCACCATCTGGGCCAGGTGGTTCAAGCAGGAGTCCTGGGTGTTGGAGCCGCGGGAAGCTGGGTCCCAGGTGGGACCCCCGGGCCACCAGCCTCAGCTGACAACCTGCACCTGGCCAGGCCCACGGCCCACATGCACTGAAAGCTGGGGCAGCTGTGGGCTGCTGGGCTGGGCCCAGGGTAGCATTGCTGGGTGTGCCCGCTGGCTTGCCCACGCTTGGTGCTGGAGGTGTGTGTGCGGGAGCTGCCCCGGCTGCTGTGGGTGCTGCTCGTGGCCAGTCCACCAGCTGTCACACGGCCCTTCCTCTCTAGCAGGGTTTGCGCTCGGAGAACTGGGGCTTTGAGTCCCCTCCAAGGAGGCCCATGGAGGAGGGTCCTGGTGGCTCTCCCTGCTGTCCCTTGGGCAGCACCCATCGGAACAACAAATAGGAGCTTATTTAAGAACCAAAAACTAGCTTTGGTTCCTGTCAGGCCCACCCAGGGCCTCGATGACTCCTGCCCCACCTTCTTCAGCACTCTTGTGCAGAAGGCACTGCTCTGCCCAGCTCAGCGGGGCTCCATCTGAAAGTGAAGGCCCCCACCACCTGGAAAGGAAGACAGTGCCGACCCCGCAGGCCAGAGGGCTGAGGTCAGGCGCAGGGAGGGACACACCGAGTCCTTGCTCTCAGAGGACTCTGAATATTAAAGGAAACGAGGTTTAGCAGGTGACACGCTGGTGGGGACAGTCTAGGTAAGACTGTCACGGTGCTGACACGTTCGTGTCTGTTCTCTCTGCAGACTATAAGAGGTGTGCCCGGCTCCTCACCCGGCTGGCAGTCAGCCCCACGTGCACGGACGGCTAAGGTAAGTGCCGGGTCCCCGCGCCTGTCACACAGGGACACAATGGGATGCAGGACAGTGGACCAGTAGCTTTACAGTGATGGGCTGATGTGACAGTTTACCTGCAAACACTGGCCATCCGGAAAGCCGCCCATCGCCACAGCGCCCTCCGCCTCAGACAGCGCCGCCTCACTGGTGGACCCCAGCAGGGACATGGGGCACCAGGCGCTGCCCGCTCACTCCCAGGACACACACTGAGGGCAGGACTGGCCACGCCTGGGCCGTCTCCCCAGTCGGTAGACAGCTGAGTGGGCCCGTGGCTGGTGGGCGTGTATGCAGAATCGCATCCTCTGAACCTGTTGCGGCTTCTTCCTCGTAGCTCGATGGCAGTTGAGACGCGCTTGAGGAACCTATGAGCTGTGCACCACGTCGCAGTCGTGTGGTCCGGCCGTGGGCTGAACGGGCTCATGCTCCCCCCGAGGCCATGCCAGCCACAGACCTGCAGGCCCACAATCTCCTGTCTGTGGTGCGCTGGGCCGTCAGAGGCCAAGTCTGAGCCCAGCGAGCCCCGTGGGCTCCTCGCTGGCTGTCCCAGAAGCAGTCACGCCAGAGGGACGCTCGGACGCTCTGCCCAGTGGTGGCCCCTGCCCGCGAGCTGGCTGGCACTGCTGAGGAACCAAGCCCGTGGTGGGCGCGACCTCCGTCCGGCTTCAGCGGCCACCGTGTGTCATTCAGGGACACACAGGTAGTGTCTTAACGTTAGCACAGAGGCCGTGACCCCTCCACGAGGGATTTTCCAAGAGCTGATTGGATGCCTGCAGGCCCCCCGACCATCCGTGCACCGGGAGACGGGGGTCATTTCTGTTGCGCCCTCCCCGATGGGTACAGCACGTCCTTGGAAACGACTTCCGCTCCATCCGTTTGCTGTGCCCCCGCGTTGGCCCAGCGTCCTCAGTACCCCCGTGGGCAGGCAGCTGGCGCTTCAAACGCAGGCGGCGTCCCGCCCGGACCAGCATGGGAGGTGGCCTGGGTGGCGGTGGAGGCCTGTGAGCCGCCCAGCAGGCCGCCAGGCACGCTTGTCTCCACTCCAACTCATTTTGGTCAAAAAAAGGGGCAAAGTTTAAAACAGATGAGTCTACTAATCATTTCAGAACATTTTTAAAAGACCAATTTCTTCAAGTCTCAGAAGTTTCTAGTTTTTGCGAGGTGGAGGGACACTAGTGGTTCTCGTGGCTGTTCCCCTGGCCCCACCTTGAACCCCACCTTGGGATGTGGGTGGGTTGCGCTCGGTGGACCAGAACGCCCAGGCCCTGGTCCGCCGCTGCCTCGGACACGCAGGACACCTGGTCATCTCGGAGGCCGAGGAGCCGGAGCCGGAGCCGGAGCCACGCTGCATCTCAGCAGACCGTCTTCTCACTTACCTGATCCCTCCCTCACACGCTTCCTTACCTGCAGCTCTGGAAACGCAGAGTAACACGTCAGGAGCTTGGGGCCACTGCAGCCTAGCCTTAGTAACCACCACCTATTTCATCCTCAGGTTCAGAGCACCCAGTGCAAGGGGCTGCAGGTTCGTTCTCAAGTTCTGCAAACGCCTGTTGGCGCTGTGTGCGGGCTGCTGGCTGTGCCGGCGTGGCCAGCAGTGCGGCTCAGAGGCCACTGCCAAACGCGTCCCTGGCCAGTTGGGCCTCCAGCAGGGCTGGGCGAGCTGTGGCCCTGGGGACACAGAGCGGGGGCAGAGGCCCTGTTCACACGCATGATCCAGGTGGCTGGTGCAGAACACGTGTCCCCTATGTGCTTCCCTGCAGGGAGCAGCGGGCATCGCTGACCTCAGAAGTGCCTTGGAAGCCACAGGACAGAGCCGCAGCCTGGGCCGCGCCCCTGCGAACAGAGATCTATTTTTGCAGACTCTCCCATGATCCCTTGACCTGAGCTCTGCGTGGACGTCACGGGCCCAGCAGCACTTGCCGCGTGTGGAAACGAGGGCGGCCCCCACGACAGGCGTGGCAGCGTGGCAGGTCCCCCACGCGGGGGACCAGAGTATTTCTTCAGACACACGCAAACCAAACTATTTTCATAGAGCATATGGTACGATTTAATATTTTTATTTTTACAATTAACTTCCCTGAATGCTACTTGGAGCTGCATGAAACACGAGACCTTCAGTAGCGTTTTTGGAATAGTGACGTATGAGCCTGTGAGCACATCCAGGCCGGTGTCATCTGTCTTTGTGTAATAGATGTAAGTACTATCCAGATACTGTGCAATATGTAAATACTGTAAATAAACACAAGTCATACGTGGACTGTTTGTTATAGCGAAGTCTTTGAAGTGAGTTTTTACTTTCGAACCAGTTTGTGGACGGGCTCTCGTCATCCACAAATCTGTGTAGAGATCAAATTTTGCCCTTTGCCATCTCAATTCCCTGTGGGAAGATTCCAGGCAGGAGTCCCACTGACTCCCGGCAGACAAGTGGTCTCCGGGCGCTGAGCTTGGGCCCTCCCTCCGGCCCTGGGCCCTCACCCCTGCCCAGCGGCCCCCAGCTACTCCTGGGCTGGAGCTCAGGCCGAGTCAGTGGCCACAAGGGTTCCCTGGACTCGGGGTGCCTGTGGAGGGCCAGACGGAGTGGGCACAGGGCAGGCCCTCCGCAGAGGATGGACGAGGCTCCGGCGCTGGGCCTTTCCTCCCAGCATGGCTGGTGGAGGCCCAGCGGCCTCATCTCACTGCTGACAGTGAGGAGGCTGCATGCGTGCGTCTCCTGTCGGATCATCAGGGACAGAGGAGCCATTGTCATCCAGCACTTTTCACTTGTTGGCAGAAAGCAGGCACAGACTTGTATCCTAGTTGTATTTTTATAACTTCCTCAGTTTATTCTGAAAACAATCTTCAGACAAATCCATTTGAATTTTTTATTTCAAAATGCAGAGAACCCGTATTTGCCTATAAATTAAGCACTAATGAAGAATATTTAACATCAACACTAACTATTCCAACAAAAAATGACTTTTCCAAGTTTTAAATTATTTTCTTCACCTCAATTTGTTCGGCACATCAAAGCAGAACAGCCCTTGTCATGACCACAACATAAACTGGCACCTCGTCAAGCAGGGCAGGTGGATGGGGCTATGGGCCGACTTCTGAGATGAAGATAAACGAGGCGAAAGGACGGCACTGTGGGGGTGAACACTAACTCTGACCCTGAAGCGCACACCTGTGCCTGAGCCCCGCTTGCCTGGCTGAGCTGTGGGGACGGAGGGTGGATACCTCGGAAAGGCAGAGAGAAGGGATGTGGCAGGTGGCGGATGACACCTGCACCTGGCAGGATGCAGTCCCACTGCCCCGGTCCCTGGGGCACAGAGAGAACCAAGCACTCAGAGAACACTGGCCGCAGCCCACAAGCCTTCTGAACCAAAACATTTTTATTCTGCAAACACAACTGGTTTTCATGGTAGGACTCGGCTGCGGCCTCAGGTGGGGACATCACAGCGCCCTCATGCATGGCCACCCCCGGCCTCGACGCGGTCAGCGCGCTTTCTCCAGGAAGGCGCGGCAGCACCGCAGGCACTGCTGGTAGACGGTCTCAAAGTCGGACTCGCTGCCCTAGAGGGACGGGGGACCACGTGAACAGGAAACGCCCTCAAGAACCCCCTCCTGGCTGGAATCATACTGCCCAACCCAGGGGCGCGCGGGACGAGCCACACTTACGTAGTAGGGGTCCTCGATGATCAATTGTTTCTGCGGATCGTAGCTCCCCAGCAGCTCAATTTTAGCTCTGCAGTTTTTAACCTGATTACTTTTTCTATTCAAATCTCTGTAAAATTAAAACATGAACTCAGTTTTCTAATCTATGGTTTCAAGTTAAACAGGAACATCTGCTAGGGTTTTATGAAACATCCACATCAAAATCCAGCAAAAGCAACCTGATTTAAAAGGAAACCAAACACTCAGATGTGCAGGGCTCTCAGAAGCCCCAGGTACTGCCTGCCTTCAGGAGCAGGCCAGCAGTGGCCACACCGCCCCAGCCCTCACCCACAGCACGCACCTCCAGGCTGGTGGTCACCATGTTTCTCTTGTGAAACACATTCTGAGACAATGAGGACATCCTGCTTGAGAGTTAAACAAAGGTGACAGAATAGAACTCAAAAAGCCATGGGAAGAAGTCCGAAAGATGGTCAACTCCAGCCTGTGGTGCCCTCTGCTGACTGCTGCCCAGCTGAGAGCAGTTCTGCCCTCTTCCATCACCACCTCCAGTGCACAGTGTACAAAAGGAAAATGCACACCGAGCCGCCTCCATCTTCTCCCTTCTGTTAGTCAACAGGCTCCCCGCGAGTTGGTGGGGACAGATGTCAAAGCCCAGGGGAATCTGGACCAACCCCAGCCCCAGGGCACACCCTGAAGAAGCAAGGCAGATGCACAGGACGCACCCTGCCAAAGCAGGAGGGCGCCATGCCAGCCAACCTGGCATGAGCCCATGAGTTCTCGACAGTGTCCTCGCTACCCCCAAGGCTGCTGAACAAGCATAAAAATGAGAGCAAACTGAAAACAAAACTGGAAGACGCACATGTTGTTGAAGCTCCTGATGAATAACAATGTGTCCACGCCCATCCACTCCTACACAGGTGATCAAACGCAGAGCCCTTCCACTTAGGAGTTGGCAGCATGAGGGCCCGGCGGCCAGCCTGCGGCTGTGCTAGCGGAGTGACCCTGAGCCGCAGCACGGTGAGTGCCACAGAGCCCCGAACCTGCTGTCTGGCCACTTGACCCAAGTCTGCTTCTAAATTTACAAAATACATTGCATTCACTTATTTTTGTGATGATCACACTGCATCATGTTCTGTCTTTAGGTTTAACATTACTTGAACACAGAGCCCACGAGGAGGGCATGTGCACTTTATCTTGTGTGCCAGAGCCTGCGGGACAGAGCCCAAGACCTGCAGCCCAACACTGCACCCTGAAGACAAGCGCACAGCCAAGGTGGTGAGTGTGGCAGCCAGGAAATGGAATTCTACCACATGGACCCGCTGAATCTGTGACCACAGGTAGCAACACCCCAAGATTCATATTTTTCTTTCATGAGATGGGGCAACAAAGCCGACCCAAAGGGATTACATGTCACAGCATGCACACCACTCAAGTGGTAAGCACATCCCCGAGTGGTTAGCACATCACTCGTGTGGCCAGCGCAACCCAAGGTGCTAGCACATCCCCGAAAGGTTAGCGCATCACTAGTGTGGCCAGCGCAACCCAAGGTGCTAGCACATCCCCGAGTGGTTAGCGCATCACTCGTGTGGCCAGCGCAACGCAAGGTGCTAGCACATCCCCGAGAGGTTAGCGCATCACTAGTGTGGCCAGCGCAACGCAAGGTGCTAGCACATCCCCGAGAGGTTAGCGCATCACTAGTGTGGCCAGCGCAACCCAGGGTGTTAGCACATCACGAGTGATTAGCACAACCCGAGTGGTGAGCACAGTACAGGTGTGGATAGCACATTATTTATGTGGTCAGCATGTTACACAATTAGCTGTATTTATTTAATACCCTAGTCTGTCCATTTTTGTTATTTAAATCAACTTGATTTGATTTTAAACTCTAAATAGAGTAAAAACTTTTCTTTTTCATCATCATTTTCAGGGGGGTTGGGGCTGAAAGATGAGAAATTCAATGAAATCCCACACCCCACACTGCTGTGAGATGCTGTGAGGGAAGCACAGTCATTCTCTGATGAAGCATCTTTATATAAAACTTCCCCAAAGGCCAGCTGGTCCCCCAGTGAGGCCACATTAGACTTCCCTTAGCTAAGGGAAGTGTCTTTTTAAATACCCACCAAAAATCCTACATCATTCTCTGGGTTTCTTACTAAATAAACAATTTTGTGTATTGTAACCATCACTATTATTAAACATTTAGATAATAAAGTAATTTTGGACAACAAACTATTTGGCCTATTACTGAAATAAAGAGTTGAACAGAAAAAGACCTTTAAAAAAGTAGTTACCTCAGATTGCTTTCATCCATACACAGCATATAGTCAAATGTGGCAAAGTCTTCTTTGGTAACCTAAAATTAAATAAGTCAAAACATACTGCTTAATTTTATACCAATTAAGTCTAAGGGAAACAAAGCAGCGTATTTGAACCTCTGACTCACTAAGTTAAATAAATTAGACACATTTAAATTACAATAATCATTCCTAAAACTACTGCAAAGAAATTTTCTATTATAAAGTTCCCTGGAATAACCATAAAATAGCCTAGTAGGTAGATACCAAGCTCACACTGCATCTTGAGCTTCTTAGTGACAAAGTTAACTAAAATGGCACGTATGTGACCCCCTTCATGATTTTACATTAGTGTGGTTTACAAGTACTTAACATCCTGCTCCCGGTGACATACACCCAACTCAAGGGACAGACAGCTGTCCTGGGCTTGTGTCAGGTACCGCGTGGCCAACACTTGGAGAAAAGCCAAGTGTGGCAGGGTGTGGTGTTCTGAGGACAGGACACGTGAGTGTGGGACCTCTGGTCTCCGCCCTCTGCTGTGCAGACACTGCTCTGCGGACAAGGCATGGCACCCCACACAGGCCCAGCATGCTGAGCGTGTGCCTCACACGCGGCACAGTGTACCGTCAGTCATCCACACACAACTCTGAGATGCACTGGACCTCAGTGACATCTGAGGAGAACTGTGGCTGGGGGCCCAGTGTCTCCAGTGCCGAGACATAAACGTGACACAGAAGGCAGCCACTCGGTGTTTCTGCCAGCTCTGACCTGACCTGAGAGGTCATCACTGCGCTCTGCCTCATATAATAGTATAAGCTCTCTGAGACAGTAAATACAGCAGTTATCTTATGACTATGGAGTTTGACTGCTTACTAGATGATGACAAAATAAGATGGGAGGAACATAAATACATGTGAAAGAAAGGGGAAATGACTTCTAAGAATGCAATTCCATGTCAATCTTCCTTACGAAAGCCCTTGAAAATATAACTGTACCAGGAGCTACAGAATCCACTGAAAACCTGGCTAACAGGACAGCGACACACTGAAAATCAGCAAAACGAAGTGAGAGTGCTCCCCCTTCTCTGGAAATGACACGCTTTGTGTGCATCTGAGGACAGCACAGTTCAGAGGCCGAGGATTACCTACCTACCACGCCGCACTGCTCAAAACTCCCAACTCTTGTCAGCTAGGCCCCCCGCACACACCCCGTTTCCATGGGGACAGCCACCATCACCACCGGCTATTATATCTTTTTACACAGAAACAGGTGTCCCCTCCACACTGACCCTGTGCGTGGCGGCGTGACTGCATGGATAATGCTGGGTTGACAGAGTGACAGTGACAGAGAACTGCCCATGTCCTCTGCAATCAACCACTCAGCCAGTGGTGGGTTTTTAAAGCTTGTGCAGAGCGCAGAATATGAGGACTTACCACACACTGAACAGACCCTTGACTCGGGCATAAATGAGGCTTCAGGGACCTGGGTCCCAGGACAATGGTCTGCGTGGGTTTGACTGAGCATCAGACATTTTTGTCACAATGGACAGGGTCAGGGATGAGGCCACATGTTCAAGAAAATAGTGACACAAATGGAGACTTTCACCAGAAAACTGGAATCTATTTTAAAAAATGAAAACTTAAAAGCCAAAATAACAGGCATTGGATATTCAATAAATACTGATGGACTATTTGCAAACAGTAGAGATTGGAATCTCAGAAAATAGGGCTCAGCAGAAAGACAAGTGATAAAGGAGGGGAAAAGGAGAAAAGAGACTAAGAAATGTATGTTCAGTTTACCTATGAGAAGCAACTAAGAGAGAGACTAAGGAAGAAAAATATAAATTAATAACCCAGAATTTTCCAAAACTGATTAGAAATACAAAGGCATGGATTCAGGAGGCATCTGTGGCCTCCAGAGAGAACTGCCACCAATGAAGCCCTCGTGACAGCCAGGGGCCGAGTGAGGGGCTAAGTTTTAGACGACCTTCCAGATGACGATGGGACATGCAGTCACTGCCCCTCACCGCAAAGCGGGGCGGGGCCCGGTCCACCTGTTTAATGAGATGCACAGCTCCAGCACGCATGATCCTGTGTGCCAACCCTGACACGCATATGATCCTCTTGTGTCCAGCATGTGTGATCATGTGCGTCCAACCCCGACACGTGTATGACCAAAAGTACTGGCAAAATTCAAACTTTAAGAGACTCAGTTCTCATCCAAATTGTTACAGAGGAGGACACCAGCAAACACGAACAAGATGCTAAAGAAAACATACCTTACCATGATCTGAAAATGTGGAAAAATCAGTGTTGAGAAATTTTCTTAGCAGCAACAGGGAAAGGAAAAAGGCAGAATCCGACAGTGTGGCAACCCTCTGGTGAAACCAGTAACTAAGTGCATTTTTCAGGCATTTGTTCTTTAACTTGTCTTCACGACAAGTGCTCTAAAGGCACATGTAGGCAGAATCCCTTTGTGCCCTTTAATGTTGGTGAGCGTACAAACCAACCCTGCTGGAAAAAAGCAACAGGAGTGTGGGCCTTCGGGGTTCTGGAGGGCAAATAAGCCGACGTTCTAACACCAGACGGTGGAATTCGGCAAGGCAGCCAGGACCAAGGAGATCCGAAGGGACAATGACAAGAATGTCCACTGTCCCAATGATGGAAAAAGTGGGCTCTGAGGCTGAAGTGGTACCTTCAACATGCAATCAACCAGCAGAGGCAGAAACCAGAGTCCACTCATCTCAGAGAAGATTGTCTCGGTTAAAAGAAATGTGTGCAGCTAGGTTCTGACAAATCATTCATGTACCAAAAGTGTTTCGACGGCAATTTTATACTGTGAATTTTCTGGCTCACAGCTTTACATTTTCCCTAAAACAAACACACTGAACCTGTGACCAAATCCCAACTCAACCCTGTTCAAGCTGGATAACCTTCAAAAAGTCATTTATTTCATCTCTAGAATTCAGTTCTTCAATCTGCAAAACAAATCTACCGATGACATCCCACCCTATCGAGGTAACGGAGGGGACAGGAAGTAAGATGATGAAAACTGAAAACAATCTGAAGGGCACAGTAATCTGAAGGTTTTAGTAAAAAGAACGTTTAGGGGAAGAATAAAGAAACTTGACCCAGACTTACAAACAGTCTGACTAAAGCCCGAGCACTAAATTAGTCTCACACAGCCATCCACGCTATGAATGGGTCACACATCTGACAAGTGACTTGTCCTGAAGGCCCACATCCCTGTGGACACTGTCTGCTCCAACAGGCCTGGCCTGTGGGCTCTGGACGCAGATGCTTCACTAAGGTGACCCAAAAGAAAATTAAATGGTTTAGCCAGAATTTTTTTTAATCCAAATTAATCACCATAAAATACAGGAAACCCTACCCCTGCCCTAACAACACAGAAAACATCTGCTTCAGAAATGAGGCCGCTTCCTTTGGGCACTGGCCTCTGTGGCTACGGAAGGCCCGACCTGCTTCTGGCAATGGGAGCCTGCTGCCTGCCTAGAGTCCACGCTGAGATCTCACTGCTACCTGGAGGGGACAAGCGCACAGAACTGTGGTCCATTCAGAGCAGCTGAGCCTGGAATCTGGCCTCCACAGGCGGGGGCATCTCGGCAAGTAGAAGCCGCGGGACAGGGCCCACGGGTCAGGGCCCACGGGACAGAGCCCCCCAGCAGCGTGCTCACCGCACTCGAGCCTGATGGGTGCGGCAGTAGGAGTGCAGGCTGGGCACGCACGGCGTCGGCCTGACCCTGCACCGCTCCTGCACTTCACAGCAGGACACGTTTCTGCACCTGTCACAGAACGTACTCCCACAGCAGCCCCGTAGCAGTATTACGACCTAAAGGTTTGAAAATCCCACAGAAATAAAAAGGCGGCTACTGTTCATCTACCACTCGCAGCCATGCTCTCGGCCGCCACCCCAGGTAACTTTATATAATGACAAGTGTATTCATAAGCGAATTCAGGACCACTCAAGCCTTTCCGGACTGTGGCGCCAGAGGTCAAGCAGAACAGACGCAGTTGTTATCTAAGCTGACCCTAAGTGAGTGCACCCGCGACACGGAGCCTGGGTAAGCCTGTCACCGCTTCTCGAGTTACAGAATCTGCGCACTGAAGTCAGACGAGATCTCTTCTACCTGTCTTGCTTTGTGGGCTGTGTGAATGCCATGGTTTCTGAGGCAGCTCACAGCTCTTGGATCTGGTGACCGGCCCACGTTCCAGTCGGAAACGGCGCCGCTGTCAGTGGCCCACTGCAAGAGAGCACATGAGACCTTCAAGGCCGCGCACAGTACCTGCCGGGCAGTGTGGCTCACGGGGACGCCATGCTTCCGCAGACAGCTCTGCCCCCGGTAGTCGGGAGGGTTTCCTATCTCGTACGTGGACGTGGCTGCGCTGTCTATCCTCCACTGCAGGAGAGAACACAGTGTTTACAGCGCCCTGCCCGACACGCAGGCTGGCCTGGCACGGGGCGGCACTCACGTTATCTGCGGCGTTCTGATCCGTTACGAGTTTCCTGAACACTGCTTCTGCAATGGGCGATCGGCAGATGTTACCTGGAGAAGGGGAGCGGGCACACGTGAGTGCGGACGTCAGGGCATGGCCAAGGCCAAGCACGACAATCACCACCCACTGTCCAGGCCCTTGAGGTTCGACAGACAGAGACGTAAAGACAATTATCATCAAAATCACTGCTCTTCAGGAGCCCAGGAGTGAGCCACAGAGTCGGTGAAGGGGCCGCCAACAGCCGCTTAAAATGAAACGCGAAGAAGCAAAGTCAAAGATAAACAGGCTCGAGTGTGCGGCACGCAGTAAGGTAAACGCTGTCTCAGGAGGTGCACGCACACAACAGCACAGAGCTCCAGTGCCCGGTCTCCGGGGTGGCGTGTGCGTCTGGCCCACTGGGTGACGGCAGTGAGCTACTGCTCACCACCCGGGCAGCTCAGCCCTGGCCCCGCGTCACTTTAGTGCAGACGTGGTGAACCTTGAATCCTGAAGAAGCAGACACAACTGCCACTCCCCGGGAACACCTCTCAAGACCCAGAACAAGAGTCAGAGCGCACATGAGAGGCAAGTGCTTCCCTACGAAACCTGTCCTCGTGCAGTGAGCCATGGACCAGGGAGACAGGAGCTACGACATGACGGGGGCTCGTGGGCGACAGCTCTAAGGGCTCCAACAGCCATGAGCAGAGGAGGCGGCTTCCCAGAGCTGCTGTGGGAGCAGGGCCTTCACAGCGGGGGAAGGGCTGTGGCACCTGGGCAGCTGGATGGGAGCTGGGGGCCTGATGAGCAGGGCCTGAGCTCACCGAGGACTGAGTGGCCAGGAGAGGCTTCTGGAACAGAACCATTCACCTGGGAGGCCAGACGCCCTCTAGCGCTTGAAGCAGCGAGAGGGCGGAAACCAGTTTGGGTCAGGGAAGGGGGCAGCGGTGGGAGAAGATGCAAGAAAACACAGAAGCCTTCCTTCTAGAATCTACTGGTTTATGACAAACTTGCAGAATTCAGTCTTCTCATGTGCATGCTCAATCCCCACTGCCGAAATTAGACCTGACCTGACAAGCGTCTCCGAGTGTCCGTGTTAGGGTCACTTCCTCTAGGAGACTAACTTCCAGGGCAGCCTGTCTGCACATGCGCAGGAGGCGGCAGGCGCGAGGCCAAACTGCACCTGTATCGCACTGTGAGGTTTCCCTTCCATACTCCAGGTCTGGATTTTTAAAACAAGGATTATCACTGCACTACTCTAATGACTGAAAGGGTCCTGTGGACGTGCAATAATTTCACTTCTCACCACATACTCAGGAACATTTCACAACCATTCTATTCCAAACTACAGCTGTCACGCTGGACATTCACATAAAAGCCTGGCGCCCCAGCCCTGGAGGACAGAGTGACAGAATACCGTCAGTTTAAGACAGAGGAGCCAAGAATGAACAATGCTCAAGTTCAGGCTCTTTAATAAATGATGTGGGGAAAATGAACAGCCACATACAAAAGAACTAAACTATCTGTATATGAAAATTAATTCCAAGTAGACTAAAAACTGTAGCCTAAAACTGGAAACCATAAAATGCATAGAAGTAAACAGAGGTGGTAAGCGCCTTTATAGTGATTTTTTGGATTTGACACCAAAAGCAGAAATAACTAAGTCAGACTGTATTAAATAACAAGCCTCCGCACATCAAAAGAAATAACCGACAAAATGAAAAAAATTCTACTGAATGGGAGAAATAGTTGACATTAGATATGATATGTATAATAAGGAGTTAAAAAAAACCCAAAAACCCAAACTCACACAACTCAAAAGCAAAAAACCAAGCAATCCAATTAAAATTGGGCAGACTGACGGACATCTCCCCAGTCGCGCGACTAGTGAACAGGGCTCACCATGACTGATCACCAGAGACACAGTCCAGATCGGTGAACTCACTGCCGCCTGTCAGTGGCCTACATGGAGAGGGGAACCTTAAGCACTGTTGGTGGGAGTGTAAGCTGGCGTGGCCATATGGAAACAGTAGGGAGATTGCTCAAATAATAAAAAATGGATGTGCCCTGGTGGAGCCAGCTGGGTGAATCACTTCCAAAGGAGCAAGCCACACACCCCTGGGTTTGGGTGCCAGGTCTGAGGGAACAACCAGTGTGAACAACAAAAATAAAATAAAGATGATTTTTCCACTTTTCTCAGAAATGAAAAAAAAGTAAGTTCTATATTATTTGTTATTCCACTTCCAGGTCTTCATCGAAGGAAATGGAAACACTAACTGAAAGTGTATCTGCGCCCCACATTCCCTGCAGTTGCGCTCACACCAGCCGAGACTCGAAGTGGCCGCAGTGCCCGAGAACGAGTGGACACAGGGCTGTGTGTGGCCATGTCCGCACATTGTGGTCATGATGGACCACACAGATGACAGCGTCCTGTGAGCAGCAAGCGACACCATCCGGGGTTAATACACTCCCTGACACTTACATAGTGAAACTGCCGAAGAGTGCATTTCTCGAAAGTGTCCCGTTAAGTGAAGTGTGACTGTGAGCACCACCGGTGCCATGAGCCAAAAGGGGAACCTGCCACTGGAGACAACACGGATGAACCCAGAGGGCATTGTTAGTGGTCAGTCAGGAAACGCCATGGCTCTCCCGCACGTGTGCAGTCAGGAAACCACCAGGAAGACGCACAGACACGGAAAACAGATTGTGTTGTCAGAGGGGCCGCGGGAGAAGGTGATGCGAAGTACGGATTTCCAGTTCTAAATGAATCCTGACGGTGGGGTGTGCAGGCTGGTGACCAGTTGTGAACGCCAAACCCTACATGAAAGTTGCTGGTGTCTCAGGCACTAGGCCTGATCTACAGGTAGATGATACGGAGAGGCAGTTAGACACAACAGATTAAATGAAAGACACAGACTAAGTGAAAAGATACAGAGAGACAGTTCTCCTCCTTTCTTCTCTCCCTTCCTCTCTTGCAAAAAAACTTGCTGAGAGTAAATCTTAAAAGCTCTCATCACTGAGAAAAACACGTGTAATTGTGGTAACAGATGCTGACTAGAACACGGTCCATCAATCATTATCCTGTACTCGTGAAGCTAACATGTCAATCATACCTCAACAACTTGACGGTATAATTACAGAAATTAAACTAACCCTCAGTATCACATACTTTCTCACCTTTGCAAGCTTCGAGGTCATCATCACTACAATTTTCATGCAAAAATATTGAACTGACATCTAGAAGTTGAGTCTGAAGGAAACGTACATGAAATGTTATGAACAATTCCCTCTGATTACACTTCTGATTATTCTGTTGAACTACCATTTTCCTAGACACTTACATCTGACTTTGTTTTTTTACTTTTATTTTTTCCAAATCCTGATCACCAGCACACTAAAATTGAACAATATGAAAGCGTCAATATTCAGTCTTTGACCTAGAAAAAATGGCTTCAATTTAATATTACTATGAATAGAATTGTTCATTTAAAAAAATGGCTATTTCACCACTTTACAAATAATTAGCATTAACTATAAAATAACAGTTTAGCTTCCCCACAGCAAGATAAAAACATGAACTATTTACTACCTTAAAGTCAAGGCATACTGGTCCACATTTACTTTTTTCCCAGATAATTATGTTTACAGAAAAAGGTAAGTATAAGTATAGGTGGACAAAATTTTTACTACTACAAAAGTTAAAATCATATTACCTATAAAATAAAAAAAAGAAATCTGCTGATAACTTGCCCTCTTCATCTCTAAAGTTGATGTCACCAAATTAATGTTTAAAAACGGAGCTACAGCAGTAAAACTTCCGTTTTCACCTGTGGAAAAGTTCTAAGGCCTTAAATATCACCTTCAAGTTTCTTTAGAAAAAGTTTCAATGTTTCAAGCCTCTGATTTTTCAAAATTAAGACAGTATAACGTCTACTCTCACTCAACAGTCCTTTACAAATGCAAACATTACATTCCCCGAGGGGAGGGGCTGTCTTAACCAGTGTGGTCCCACACCCAGCCCTGCTGGAGCACAAGGCAGGGAAGGGTCCCACCTGATAAGCTATCACCTCTGACCTACTGGGCATCCTTCAGCCTCTATCTTACAAAAATGGAAAATACTTCATATGATCTTTCCAAAAAGAGAGTTCAGCTCCTTTCTGTCACTAACCTGACATTTCTCCATACTTCAGTCTGAGTAGGGTGCAAGTAAATACTTTGAATGCACACAATTTTTACATTTTGAAAACATGCAGTTCTGCCTCTCCTGTGTCCTAGAAGGCGTATGGCCCACTCACGCTTCACAGGGTCGACACAGGTCTGTGCACCTGTTTGCCCCGCTTTGGCTTGGCCTGGCCTGTCTAAGCTCATCTCAAAAGCTGGACTTCTTTTCAAACTCCCACCTCTGCTCAAAGCTGCTAGGGTTTTGCTTCCTCAAAGGAGCCCTGGGGGCACACCTCTCCTTGGGCACTGAAACAGGCCCAAGACCCCACCACCTGTCCGGGGAGCCCATGAAACAGACTTCAAGTGCCAGCTTCCATAAGCAAGTCCTACACCCAGAGCCACGCACACCATGGGTTGTGGAGCTGCGTTTATAGCGGTCAGCGCTCTCACCACACAACACGCGCTATCGGACCCTGACGTCTGCAGACTGCCCCAGATCATTTGCTGAGGGTTAAGGAAGTTGCTTCTCCCCAAAACACACCGAGGTCAGTACAGCCACTTACATGACCTCTCGTCCTTAGAAGAGGGTGCCGACTGAGGAAGGGGGCCAGGTCACAGCCTACCCTCAGCCCCCGATGTTCCTTGGTCAGGTCAGTACTTAACTCAAAACTGTTAAGGTGCTCTGCTCTGTGCTCAGGGTGTTGTTCCAAAACACCCTGAGCTCACTTCCTCACCTCTTTCGAGTCGTCGTCAATTATCACCTTCTAGGTGACACCTTCCTGACCACCCCACTTAAACTGTGCCCACTCTATCCTCTTTCCTGCTTTCGGTTCTTAAGTGACTGAGGAACGTCAGGATCAATTGAAAGCTGACAGAGGGTGAGTGCTGGCACAGCAGGGACCAGGGGCTGTTGTCTCACATCCTGGAAAATGCCTGGTAATAAAAGCAACACCTGCTAACTGGCATTGTGGTGCAACAGTATATTATCAATATAATAAAAACTAAGCAATAAGTAAGGCAATGGACTCCCACTAATACCCAACCTGAAATGAATTGCTGTTAATAAATCTGTGGATTCCATTAGTCTGCCTTGAGTGGAGTTTAAAAATCAATGAAGCCTGCTAACAAAGTGAAATTAGGTGACTTCAATTCTGCAAATAGCCAATGATTGTCAAACTGTCCTACAGCTAGAAACACAAAGGAAACCAAGCCACAGTTATCAAACCCTTAAGTGTTAAATTTAGCTGTGATTCCAAGAGGCTACCAAATTCTTCTTTAAAAATTCATAGAGTCAAAGACGTCAATAAAGGAAAGGAAACAATTAACCCACGAACAGATGAACAACAAAATAAAAGCGAATAAACTGCCTCTTCCTGCTCTCTCTTCCTGCCTGCTTGCCTGCCTGCCCTCCCTCCTACAGACTATGTGGATGTGACTAAATAAAAAAATGCTTTCAGGCAAAATGCAAATAGTGCTCAGAAAAAAAACACAATCAAAGGTCATTAAACTTCTGAAGTGCTGGGATCAGCAGTTACAGACAGACAGTGTCCAAGACTGTGGACAAGAGAATGTAAGAGACAGTGCAGATGCCGGAGATTTTAAGTAACTGGATAACTGACAATTTAGGCCTTCCTTCCTAAGGAGAATGAAGGAGACTGGTCGAACCATCGAGAAATATAATCCTGTAATTGCAGTACTAGACCATGAAAAAATTCCAAATACTGAAAAAAAAGTAAATTCTATTTTGAGGAAGGGCAGGTTAAATGTTGGAAATTCTAAGACAAAATTATTCTAAGCTGAGAGGTCCTTGAAGGGTTATAAATGAAAAAGCTGCATTTGCAGGTAGAAAGCCTGGACATAGGCACAGGGACCAGGCTACGGAGTGGACTGAAGAATCCTAGTCTGGCCCTTAACCAAGAATCTGAAACCCGTGTGGTCCTTCACCCTTCAGCTCAGAACTATTTCTCAGTATGTGTCGAGGAAACCAGGCAGCAAACCAGAGCTGTCAAGCACCTGGGGGCATCAGGACACTCCTAAGAGATTTTATCAGCCTCAGGTCTACCTAAAGGTTAAAAAGGCTTTCTAGGGAGTGGAAAAGTCCCTGGTTTGGATGCTGCAGGTGAGGGGGCCGCGCAGGTGAGGGGGTCCGGCTTGGAGCGGGGCCGGGGCCAGCTTGGAGGGAGCCCCGCAGGCGAGGGGGCCGGCTTGGAGGGGGTCCGGCTTGGAGGGAG
>RJWH01009685.1:0-21092 GCA_004363575.1 Solenodon paradoxus
TCCCCGTCCCCGCCATGGGCCAAAAGCGCAATGGACACAGCCTGGATGTCCACTGGGGCACCGGCCATGGACAGGCCGCTTCAGAGCGCAGCCCCAATGCCGGCACCTTCCGCCCTGACCGTCCTGACTCCTGCTGCCCGTTAGAGGCTCAAACGGGCAGCTGGGCTGACCGCTGTGTGTCGGGCCGGCTCCCCGCGGCTCCCCCCGGCCTCTGCCAGGGCCACCCTGACCGTGCCCCGTCCCTCTCCGACTCGGGACCCTGGTCGTGAGGTGGGGCCACCAGCATCTAGTGTGCTCGAACCGACGGCCCAGCAGATGGAGACCCGCCTCGCACGCTCCACAAAAGGCGTGGTTTCCGTCACAGGGAACTCACGTGGGTCAGTGTCACGAGGAACGGACACTATTGTCAGGGCTGAGCACGCACCATGGGACAGCGCCCTGCGTCCTCGGCCGTCCTCACCGGGCTCCAAGCTCGGTGCCCAGCCTACAGGCCTCATTCCCCAGCGTCCAGCCGGGGAGACGGTGCTCTGCTCCGCGTGCTTCCTGCTGGTGAGGAGGACGCAGGGACGGGGGTCCCAGGAGAGGTAGCCCCTTCGTCTGTCTTCCCCGACCAGGCACGCAACCTGCACCGGGGGCCCGCGTGGGTTACACACGCCCGCCAGCGCCAAGACGGGTCGTGCGTGAACCCAGGCCAGCTCACAGCCTTGACCGGCCGCCTGACTGCAGGGCCTGCTCTGACGGGACGGGGCCCGCAGCTGCGGCCACAAAAAGCCAGCTGCCCAGCGACCCCGTGCCGCACAGCCTGCCCCCCACAGCCAGTGGCCAGCGGCCGGGCCACGGGGCTCAGAGCAACACTCTGGGCGAAGGAAGGCGGGCGGCGTCCTGGGCGCAGCCGAGGGAGACTGGTGTTTCATGACATTGTTGAATGAGTTTTAGGAAATGAAAGCTGAGAACACACCCTCCTATCATTAGAGCGAGGCCTCTGCACGGGCCTCTGTGCCGGTGTCCCTGTCACTCCGAACTCCTCGCCCCGGACTCCACAAACCCATGGGACTGGAATAATTCCCACCAGTGCTTTCAACCACTACTTTCCAGGCCCCTCTGAGCGCTCTGAGCCCAAAGGTCAAAGTCGGCTGACAAGATGGGACCCGGCGGGCGGAGCAGCCGCCCTGAAGGCACTGTCCACACTGGTACTGTGACCACGTCGGGCTCCGTGTCAGGGCGGCATCCACACCTGAGACAGGCCTGGTCGGGCAGCTGCAGGCCCAGGGTCTCACGGAGTCCTAGTCGGGGGCCCAAGACCCCGTGAGTTGGGAGCAGGAGGACAGGGCCGGCAGGGCCATCTCTAGACGGGGAGGGTACAGTCAGGACCTCCCTGAAGGCTGGAGCCCTGAGGAGCCGCCCCTCCTGGGGCTGGGTCCTGGTGGCAGATGCAGGACACACGCTTTATTGTTAGGCACCAGTGAGGGGCTCTGGAGCCGCCAGCTCCACGCCCAGCTCCTGTCCAGCCAGAGGCAGAAACAGGCCAGCATGGAGACTGCGGGCAGGGCCCGGGCCAGACCGAGCGGCCTCAGCGCCTGTTGAATGGAGCCGACAGCCCGCACACCCCACACGCGCCAGCCGGGGGCTCTTTCTCAGCCCCACCCACCTCTCGGAAGAAAGCGGGGCAGATGAAGGCGGCCTCCTGGTCCATCATCCTGAGACCCAGCCACCCTCCGGGAGGTTCCTGAACACACAGGCCGAGGCTGTGTCCACATGCAGCCTCAGGGAGGACACAGCGCACCAGCAGCCTGGCCAGCGGGGAGGTCTGCAGCTGCGCCGCGTGAAGGCGCAGGCTCAAGACTGAGGGCCATCGGCCCTCTCCCCTAGGAGCTCGAGAAGGATGGACTCTGGTGCCGAGAGCTGATCCAGGTCGACGCGGGTCTGGAGCCCGTGGGAGGAGGAACGCAGTCGCCTTGGAGCCACGGGTGTGCACAGGCCCCCATGTCGACGAGCATCTACTTGGAGGACCGGAGACACCACGGGACAGCATGTGGCGCATGGCTGGCTCACGGCGCTGGGTGCTGGGCTGCAGGCGCCCCAGGAGGGGCACCTCCTCTCCCGGACGGCCAGTGGGACACCCAGGGTGGGAGGCAGGGCTACATCCCTGGTGCTGGGCTCCCAGGGGTCAGAGGAGGCCGCCAGGCACCCCTGGGGTCTCATACTGGCTCTAGGCAGACCCAGCCCAAGAGCGGGCACCTCACCAGACTGTGTCCACCCATCAGCCGCCTCCTCTGTGGCCGGCAAGGCACTGCCTGTCCGTTAGCTGGCCCCCACCTCAGTCCCCTGGGCAGCGGCCATGATGGTGGATGGAGCTCTTCCTTCTGCCCGACTTTGTTTCCCCTAAATTATTGAGCAGGCCTGTTAATAATGCAAGACGCTGCCCAGAGATGAGCCGCAGACGCCGCTCTCAGAGCAGACTCTCCAGAGGCAGCAGGTCGTTCCCTCTGATCTCGCCGCGAGGACGCTGTGCTGTCAAGGCGAGGCGCTCCTCCTGTGGACGGATAAGCTGGCCGCACCCAGCCTGGCACCGAGGTCGCTCTCCTTCCAGTCTGCTTGTTTTCTGTGTTTTACAAGGTCCCTGGGACCCACGCTGACCACTTTGCACTTTGCAGAGAGGCAGGCGCCGTCCAGCACAGGCCCTGCCACCTGTCCACACGGCACACACAGGGAGGGGCTCGCACTCCTCGGGAAACATCAATCTGCTCAGAGCCCGGGGTCGGCCCGGAGTCGGGGCCCCTAGGAGGAGCCGTCCCGACCAGCGTGGGCTCCGCGGCTTCAGCCGAAGGCCAGAGCCGTGACGTGGCCAGCATCCCGGCCATCGCGGGGCCGCCACGCACCTGGAGGCTCTGGGAGCTGAGAACCACTGTCCACGGGCACGGCCACGGGTCCCAGAACAGGGGGCAGTCCTCGGGTTCCCAGCAAGCCCGAGCCCAGGGACCCAGAGACCCGGGGGGACTGACACAGCTCCCGGCACCTGGTGGCCCCGCGGACTCGGGCTCAGCCTTTGGGCAGGACCCTTTTGAGGGGGGGTGGCAGGGGCACCACGAGTGACCACACAGGACACAGACCGAGAGCAGGACTGTCTGGCATGAGGTCATCCCAGGGAGGACCTGCACGGCCCACCAAAGACGCCGGCACCCCAGGCTCAGGGAAGGACCTGGTGTCCAAGGGACAGTCAGGGAGCCTGCGAAGGCTCTGATCTGAGGGAGGGGCAGGGGCAGAGCCCACGGTGGAGGCTGCGGGGTGACCGCATGCGCGTGGCCAGGAGAGACCGGCAGCGGGACAGACGAGGACAGGCCTGGAGCAGGGCTCGGGGGCCGCAGCCCACCATAGCTGGGAAGAGCGCGCGGTCAGCCGGACACCAGAGAAGAGGGAAGCGGCTCCTGGGAGGACTGAGCCACGCCCGTCACGGGAGCGCCTGTCTGCCAAACGGCTGCAGCGGAGACAAGCGTCACCGGAGAAGGGCGGCAGGACCTGTGGCGGCCAGGACAGGCCGTCTGACTGCCCGTGGTCCCGGCTAAGGGCTCACGCACCGGAAGGACGGCCGACAATCCAAAGCAAAGGTGACCAGGCTGTGAGGGTGCAGCGGACCTCCCAGGGCAGGACCCGCCCAGCGCACGAGGGTGCGGGCAGCCCGCCACCCGGCAGGACGGGCCTCTGGCCTCAGCCCTCAGCCGCCAGCTGAGCAGCCCAGCCAGACCCAGGAGCAGGGTGATGTGGGCCCAGGGGCCGCCCCAGAGTGTAGATGCGGGAGCTCACGGGCGCCCTGGGAGCTGCCCTGTGGGCTGCGGCGGGCGGGGGGCCGGGCTCGGGTCTCCCCTCTTCCCCAGACCCTGCGCTCCAGCCCGCGACGGGGTGACGGGGTGCCGCTCACACAGCCTCCGGCGCTGCTCTCAGCTCTGCGTGTCCCTGAGAGCAGGCCGCACGCGCTCAAGTCCGGTCAACTGCCGTCTTCCGTGGATGCAGCTTTCAGTGTCTGCTGAAGAAATTCTTCTTTTCTTCAAAGTCACGCGATGCGCTGCTATGGTTCTTCTTTCCCGAGTTTATGGTTTGCATCTCAGTCTGTTTAATTTTGAACTGATCTTGATGGACGGTCCAAAGCCAGGGACGGGCGCCATTTTTCCAGGTCATCTGCTGACAAGCTCCTCCTTTCTCGCTCGGTCGGGTCGCTGCTCCACAGACAGTGACGGCGTGTGAGCGTCTGCTCCAGAGAGCTCTGCTCAGTCCCACGCGTCTGCACTGCCTCCCAACACGGTCTTCCTCCCGCGGCTTCACGGCGAGTCTGAGACAGGCCCCGTGGCGGCGCCAGCTGCTCTTCGTCATCTTGCTCACGTCCCGTCGCAAATCTCCGGGGACACTGTGTGCGTCTCCAGACGAGCACGCCCTTCAGTGGGACGCTCATGGCGCCTGTGACCAAGTGCCCTGTGGCCACGTGAACAAAGTCAGTGGAACCGTGTGCGGCTCATCGGCCGTCGTGTCACTGGGAGATCTCGAGTAGTGTCACTGCAACGTGTAAGCAGCAGAAAATCAGCAAGGACAGGTGTCCATTCACTTCCACGCGCACAGAAGGCTGCCACCAGCTCGTGCAGGAAACCGCGTGGCCGGGGTCACCGCGGCGGAGGGGTAACCGCAGGGAGACGTGGACGAGGATCCACGAACGCGCATCCCTGCACTCAGCCCGTCCTCCCGCGGCGGTCGCGCGGGTGTCCTGGCCTGCTCCTGTGTCCTCACAGGCTTGGCGCTGGTGCTGCAGGACGCCGGCTGCGCACGGCCGCGGCCTCTGCGTCCTCACTGCCGCCTGGAAGTGCAGTGGCAGTGTCTCCGGCTCCAAGGTGGCATCCGAGCGGCCTTTCCATCTGGACGTGACCGTTGGCTTCGCAGTGCGATTCTGATTCTTCGAAGGTGAGGTCCCTCCTGCCGAGTGGCTCTGGAGACAGAACTGGGCTGAGAGCCACTCTCCTGTTTCTCACGTGTCCACCTCTCCCTGTCCCTTCAGTCTTCTCCGGCCTTTGCTGCCATTAACAGCAGTGTTTAGGGTTTCGCCAGGTCACAGTTTACGACAGCTGGGCTTCCCCGTCCTGGGTCCAGGCTGACGTGCGTGCCCCGGGGCCTCACCGCAGCGCGCCCGGCGAACGCCAGCCAGGCCACGCGGGCTCCACCCCACGCCTGTCCGCGCCTCCTGCCCTCCCAGCTCGCCGTCTGGACGACGGCCCTGAAAGCCATGAACACGCCGTGGCTCTCGGCAGCGATGTATCTGCTCTTCGTTCCAGTCTAAACTCCAGTGGGATGCTTTTCCTTCCCCCCGGAGAACTTACTCCAGGATTTTCGGCGTCGACACTGGGCAGCTAGGTCCTCCGGCCTCCGTCCGGGCTCTCGTGCTGCGCGTGGAATTCGGTGCTGCTCATCTCAGCAACGCCGCCTTGAGAAGCCCGTTCCTGCCCATGGCAGCCGGCAAGGTGGCCACGACACCCCCACGGCCGTTTTCTCTGAATCCCCCTCAGGTGGGGCAGGCTCTGGGTGGGCCTTTTCTGCTCCCCATCAGCCTCTCTCCGCCCCGTCAGTGTCCTGGAACCGCGAGCGTGCAGGGCGGGCCGGTATCCAGCACCCTGCCCGAAGCCGCGCCCCCGCAGTGCACCCCAGGTGCGTCCCAGCCCCTCCCGGGCCTCCAGCACCGCGAGCTGCCGTGGCCACCGCGCAGGACCTCCGGTGAGCACCGCGGAGTCGGGCCGGAGCCGTGCTGACCCAAGGCCGACCAGTGTGTTTGTGAAATCCCGGTGTGAGTGGAGGCCACAGGGACACCCGTGGGGGGCCGGAGCGGGGCGGGGGGCAGGTGGGGGGCGGAGGACGGGGCTGGGAGGTGGAGGAGGGGGTGGGGGGCGGAGAGAGTTTGGAGGCTGGGGGGTCGCAGGGATGGGGTCGTGGAAGCTGGGGCTCCGGGTGCGGCCCGCCGAGGGCGCACGTCTTACTCTCTACATAGCACTTGGTTTGGTTTTCACTCAACATCGTCTTTGCTCTTTTGATTGTACTGATTTTTCTCACTGCGGTTCATTTCCGTTCACTTCGTTCCATTTAGCAGTAACTACGCGGCACACAGCGTCAGTCTCCCAGACGTCTGCAGGAGCTCAGGCTTCCCCAGGTCTCGTCACAGTACTTACGTGCACTAATTTAATCACTGACTAACCCAGTCCCCCATATTAAAAAATGATTTGTCATAATTTAGTATCTTAAATGTGTTCCATTGCGTTTTCCAACTCAGCTGATGCAAAATGAGGTCACAGATTCCTCTGATTCAATGCTTGTTATGAAGTTATGCATATTTTCAACAACTCACTTTATTGACAAGTGATTGGAAACTACATCGGCAGCATTTTTTTACAGAGAAGGTGCAGCAGGAATGAAGGCAAGCAGGCAGGCAGGGAGAGAGGGGAAGAAGCATTGCACCTTCAGCTGTTCCCACTGGTGGTTCCCCCAGACCCGCACTCAAACCCAGGGACTTGGGACCCACGTTCTTAGGAGGCGGTGGACCTGCCCATCCACCAGGCGGCTCTAGCAGCGCTTCCTCGCCGCATGGAGCGCGGGAGGCACAGAGAACAGGAGGCTGAGCTCCTCCGCTGGGGTGCACGTGCTGGAAGCGGCTCCCCTTCCCGGACAGAGGGCGGGATTCGGAGTTCTGATTTCCACCCATGATCTGTCTCAGGACAGCGCCCCTGAAAACATCACATATTTTACAATCAGCGCCTGCAGGATATTTTCACAAGTGGTGACCACAACGGGTATGTTAAATCGTGTGACGCTGATGTAAGTCAAACACAGAATGTGGGGCTCCCAGTCTGACCCCCAGTCCTCCTGAAGTCACAGGGGAGCAGTCAGCAGCATCGTTGCTACGGGGGCATCAAGAAGACAAGACGCCATTAGCAGCCACTGAGCCCGGCGCTGGGCCCACCTGATGGCAGAACCTGCAGCCGGGAGAGGGGACTCGAGGGAGAGGGGATGCGGGGGAGAGAGGACGCGGGTTCGGGGGCTCAGAAGCCGGAGACGGAGCTCTCTAGGCCTGGGAGGGCGGGCGGGCTCTGATGGAGCAGAGGTGGCTTCTCCACTGACTTACTGGCTGACCTATGTTTCTACTGAGATGGGAGCCACTGGGGTGCAGGGACGACATGGGGGAGCGCAGTGTGACAGGGTGCCGGAGGAAATGGGGCAGAAAGGGCAAGGAGTAGGGAGGGCCTGGGAGAAGTGACAGCAGGGGCTGGCAGGGGGCTAGGATGGAGGGTAGTCGGCGCCCCGTCGCAGGACGTGGGGAAAGGGGCCCCCAGTGGGGCGGGGCCCAGGGGACCAGCTTGTCCTCAGACTGGTTTGCACGCTGCCCAACAGCTTCCCTGGGACAGGCAATGGTCTCCGAGGTGACGGCCAGGCCCACGAAGCCCTGGGAAAGCAGGGCGGGAGGCCCGGGTCCCCCCGCCGGAGGGAGGGAGGCACGAGGGAGCTGCGGTGATGGGGAAACCCAACCCAGCAGCCAGGAGGCGGCCGAGCGCCCGTGACGGACTCTCGCCGTGGGGCTAAGTCTCCATGCTGGGTGAGCGTCTGTGGTCACGGGAGCTGACACGGGGGCTCATGGGAAGGTGCCAGTGAGCGAGAGTGGCCCTGAGTGGCACGACCTCCTGGGTGCCCAGTGCGGACGCGTGTCCCTCTGACTCCTCAGCATGGAGGCGGAAGGGAAGGAGGAAGACGGCCAGTGCCCGCACATAGCAGTGCCCTCGCCCCTGCAGAAGGGGACCCCGCTCGCCCTCCTTTCAGAGGGTCTGCAATCCCACTGCAGAAGTGAGGGGACAGGACCACCTCGCCGGCCCGCTTCCCGCCGGCCTGGCCCTCCCGATGCCCCTCTGGAGCAGGGCGGAGACGGGGGCAGGACGCACCGGGACAAGGGAAGACGGGCAGAGCGCGGAGGAAGTACAGCGGCCTCGTCTGGCGGAACCCTGAGGGCCGTCAACCCAGCGGTCGTCCGCGGCACGAAACGTGGAAGGGCCTGGCGGTGGCCTTGGACTTGACAGGTGGAGCTGCTGGCTACCCCGCCAGTGCAGGTTCAGTGAGCGGCCCCGGGCAGAGGGGCTGACGTCGGGCAGGGCACCCATGACGACTCAGCGTGCGACGCGGTGCTCACCGGGTGTCATCAGTGAGGGCTGAGAACGCCGGACGGTTCGCTTTGCTGGAATAACGTGGAAACGCAGGAGTTGTGATAAGGCGCCGGGGGGCACCCCCTCTCCACAGCGAGCTCCCCTTCCCTTACAGGAGGGGACGCGGGGACCTGGGGGGTGTTCGTCCTCCGACCCATCCCGGAGAGGGGCTCCAAGTGGGGAAACTGAGTCCCGCCTGTGTGCAGAGTCACGGGCCCTCATCTGGGCTCCACTGCCGGGTGCGCCTCACGGTTTGCGCCTGTTTACCCCTCTGAGGAGGGAGGCCTTGAAATATTTAAAAGCATCGACTCCGCATCCCCCGACATTATTAACAGGGAACACAAAGTTATTTCATAGCCTCGTTCTGTCAGCGGCCAAAGGACCGAGGGCCCGAGAGATTTGCTCGTCGGCACTTGCGATGTCACAGATTGCAAATCCTTCCAGCGTCTTCGGGAAACAGTGTCTAAATAACTGAGTGTGTGTAACACCACCCACTTCAACTCTTCTCTCAAGCCACGTGCGTGCCGAGGGCCCTGGTGGCGTCTCGGCCACCAGCGCGCCCGGGACGAGAACGCATGCTAACCGGGCTGCAGCGAGCCGGGGCGCGTGGAAGACGGCCTCGGGGACCAGGCTGCCCGGCCTCGGGGAACCTCGAGACGGAGGCAGGGCTCGGGGTCGGGAAACCGCAGGGGGCTGCTGACATCATCTCCTGCGGCCTGACTGTTAGACGTGTCCTGGTGGCCAGCGGACAAGGCCCCGGACACAGCCCACACACGTCCCCAGGACCCGGGTTCCCGTCCCGGGACGAAGTGGAACCACCAGCGTGGACAACTAAGGGACAACTCCCCTCCTGCTCACCTTCATGCCTGCCCGCACCTTCCCTTTAAAAAATTTAATTTGAAAAAAAGCTGCAACAGCACAAACCAGCTCCGACCACAAACTTAAAGGAGCGGTCTTGTCGATGGAGACCGGTCTCCTCTCTGCCCAGCGCGTGTGACAGGTGTGTCACCCGGAAGTCCAAGCCCAAAGTGACGGCCTTCCTCCCCAAGCCCAGCCCCTCCTGCCTACTGTCCCGAGACCCTCCAGCCAGCACGCGGCCTTGGCGTCACAGATCAAGTGACATGGTGTGTCCCCACGAGCGCGTCACAGCTATCACGCACTCACCAAGTGCAACGCAGGGTCTCTTCCTCATCGCCTCCGCTGTCCTCACTGCCCACGACAGACCCGCGTGCGGGCAGGTGGACTTTGCGAGTCTTCCAGCTGCGGTCAGGCCCTGCAGTGCACACTCCACACTTGGGACATGGGACAGCCTCACAGGTGACCTCCCGTAGCCGTCTGCAAGGTGTCCGTACACCGTGGGTGGGTGGGCGGGGGGACCGGCCAAGCTCTGAGGCCTGCGGGTCCTGCCCAGAAGCACGCCGTGTGCAGGAGGGGCCTGAGGCCGGCCGCCGGCTCCTCTCCCAACAGGCACGCTCCCGTCTGCTCGCCCCCAACGTGGGCCGCTGCAGACGCCCCCACCTCAGCCACCGTCCCCCAGGAGCGCGTCGTCTCTGGGATCGGCTCCTGCGTGCTCGGTTGTCATACTTCGCGTCCGCCCTTAATCCTCCCAGTCCAGCGGTGGCCGCACGTGCCCGGTCCAGGAAACCGGCGGAAATGCGGCGACGGCGCGCGGACTCCAGCGACGCCTGAGAAGAGGCGCGCAGCCACGGCTGGCTCCGCCGACGGCCGCTCCCACCTGCCAGCCCTCCGCCACGGCTTCGCGTGTCCTCGGCCGGGGACAGTCTCCGTCCGCGGGGCGCCACGTGCCGGTGGCGCTCTCCTCGCCCCGCAGCCGCCCTCGCCGCCGGTCGTCGGGCTCCACCGCAGCGCAGCCAGGGCTGGAGACGGAGAGATGTGGCTGGAAACACCCCGCGAGACGGGCGCCACACTCTCCGGAGCTCCCTCCCACCAGCATGGCCTCCTGCCCCGACTCTCCAGGCGGGCGGGCGCCCCGCCCCTGGAGCTGGAGCCGCCGCCGTCTGCCGCCTCTGCAGAGGGTCCTGCACCCGCGCCTGTGCCCGGGTCGGCGTCCCGGCGCGTCGGTCCGCGTGGGGACGTACCCTGGGCTTCACGGCAGCCGGTCCGCGTGCTGACGTATATGTGTGCGTCAGAGCACGTCGTTGCGCGTGGCGACGTGTCCGTGTGCGTCAGAGCACGTTGATCCGCGTGGTGACATGTCTGTGCGTCACAGCACGTCAGTCCACGTGGTGACGTGTCCGTGTGCGTCACAGCACGCCCGTCTGCGTGAAGGCGTGCCAATCCGAGCATTTGTCCCGCCGCCTGGGGCGGTCCCACGTGCCCCCGTTGCTGCAGGAGCGCACTGTCGTGCGACAGGTCCCGCTCGCGTCCGGGAGGCAGCTTGGCGGCCGAGCCAGCGTCCTGGCCCCGGGCGCCCCGCAGCAGCAGCGCCAGCGCCTCCGGCCCCTCCCGACCCCGAGCCGACGCAGGGCCGCTGGGCCGACGACTGCTGCTCCAGAAGCAGCGCCAGGACCACCAAGCAGGCCGGCGGGCACCCGACACAACCCCCGCTTCCGGGCTGGGAGCCGCGCCGTCTCCGTGGGGCGCGGTGTGAAGCCCGCGTGTCCGCCCTGGGTGGTGGGAGCGTCCCTTCTCGGGCGCATGTCCCCCGCACCGGGCCTCGGCACCACCGGCGTCCAGCCCCTCCTCCCAGGGGCTGCCCCGCACCCTCAGCACCCAGCACCGTGCGCCGCGCGGGGCGCCCCCACCGTGGGGGCTGGAGGCTTCGGGCCACACGCCTGTGCCCCGGGGTGGGCACGGCCACCTGCTTGTCCGTGAGGGCCCCCTTCCATGCGGGGGATGACTGTCGCTGGGACAGGGGACAGGCCAGCCGCGTGCACCCGTCCTCCCGTGTGCCCGCCCCAAGCCCCCCGCCGTTGGCTGTCCTCTGTGCTGCCGGCTCCAAGGGCTGCAGCAGGAGACGGGCCGGGAGGGTCAGGGGGGACTGCAGGCCCCGCCCTCCCGCCCCTGGGAGCCTGGCGTGGGTGGTGCGGCAGGTGCGACTCAGGAAGCGCCCTGGCTGAGGGAGCCCCGAATCAATGAGGGCACCCTCGTAAGAGCAGGAAACAGAGGGAGAGGGCAGGTGGTGGGAGAGAGGTGACCGCACCCAGGCCCCCAGGAGTGAGGGGCAGCGCTGTCCCCCAGGGCCTCTGCAGAAGGGTCACCTGCCACACGTGCCCTCACCCCCAAGCCCAGATGGGGGACAGTGATGCCTGTGGAGCCCTGGCTGTGGCAGCAAAGGGACACAGCCGTCACCTGCATCATCCGCCAGTCATGCTGCCCGGCAGGTGGTGGCCACAGCTCGGCAGCTGCTGGGGACAGAGTCTCCACAGCCTCCAGGCGGCGGCACAGAGAGGACGCGGGACCCGCACGTGCTACGTCGTCCGCGCCTGAACAGACGCCGCCTGTGCGCCCCACGCGGCCCAGACCAGTGCAGAAGCACAGACCACCCGAAACCAAGTCCCCGGCCTGGACCAGAGGCCGTGTGGGCACGTGGGGAGGGCAGCGAGAGAGGGGCCGGCCCGCTGACCTTGTGCGCCGCCTAGGACGTGTGGCCAACGTGCTCGCGAGCGAGCTGGGAGCCTCCTCTTAAACCCCGGGGACAGGGCGGAGGAGTGGGTGCTGCTTCTGGTCACCACACCTTCCAGAAACATGAGAGGACACCAGGCGAGTCAGCGGAGCAGCACCCAGCAGAGGGGCACCGTTCCCTGAAGGAAAATTAAAGCCACAAGAGGAGACCCAGCAAGGCCGCCTGGGCCCACCAGGGCGAGTATTGGGGCGGTGCCAGCGCCCGACACCCCCTCATCTGCAGAGGACTGAAGGGCAGGGCAGGGGGAGGACGGGATGGATTGTGTGCCTTCCGGGAGCCTGGTGCCTCCATGCAAGGAGCAGAGGCTGGTTTCCTCTTCGAATACGTCAAGAAAAAGAAAAAACAAAAAGAATCGGTCAAAGTAGAAACTACATCATCGCATTGGAGTGTGAGTTAACGGAAACAGGAGCTCAGAACAAGGACCAGCATCTGTCACCACAGGTGAGGGCCCGACTGGAGAGGCCGGACCACAACCCGCACGTCCCTGGACTCACATCAGTTCACAAGCTTCAGGTCTGAAGGCGGCCCAGCCCACCCGCAGGGAGCCGGGACAGACGCAGAGACGCCTGTGGGTGGCAGGGGCGGGGACCTCACAGGCAGTGGTCACAGGACGGGGCCGTGCAGCTCTCGGATGAGGGCCGCCCTGCTAGACAGAATCAGGCACCTGTCGGCCAGCCGACCTCACGCCACACTCAGTGAGGACCCCGCCAGTCCTGGCAAGACTGACCCTGTGCCCCAGGTCCGCAGGGGTGGGGCCAGGGGCCCCCCAGGGGCATGCTGTCCAGGTTTGTCCCGGGTGAGGGGCTCGTGTCTGCTCCCCCTTAGGTTCTGTCTCCGGGGATTAGAACCATGGCCCCTCGTGCGAACGCCGATGCAACAGGAGAGCTAGGGTAGCCCCGCCATCTTGTGAGGCGCCCTCAGTGAGCCCCATCCCCAGTGACCAGATGTGAGCAGAACGACCATAGACACAGTCGAGTTGAGGCAGGGGAGGTGCCCCTAAGCCATTCGGTGGTCTAAGGCGCGTGAGCGTGGGGCTGACCCCAGTGGAAGTTGCAGGCTGATGCTCCCCACGTGCACGCCACAACGAGCCCCCCTGTGTGGGACCCGCTCTGACTCGGCAGCTGCAGGGATCTCTCATTTCATGCAGTTTCAGGAAGAAGTTTGGAAATTTATCAGTTCAGCTGTCACTCCGATTTGAGTACATCTTTGTAATTGTTTGAGCAGAGCAGGAAAATGGGACATTTGACTGATTTATGGCAGCATTTCAGCTGAGGAAACTAGAAAACTCGCCCGGAATATTCAATATCAGTGAAAATTGGGCAGTTGAGACGCAGAATGTTCTCCGAGGCCCCTTAAGGCAGCGCAGTTCCGACGTCTTACTCCGTTCGGCTCCGCGGTTATCAGCGCCCATCTTATCGTTTACAGAAGCTCGGACACGCGGGAGGCACGTCCCCGCGACAGAAGCGTCACAACTCACGTCTCAGTTACACGGGCCTTCTTAACCATAAAAATACAAGTCTGTCCTAAAAAGGGACAAGTCCTTGAAATGACATCGTATTTTCCTAACAGACTTGACAGCCATCATCTGATTGAAAGACAGCTTCGGTCAACGAAGAAGCCCCCGTCCTGGCCCCGTCTGCACGACCCCCTCCCCCGGACGCGTCTGCGTGGAGCCCTGCTGAATGCCCCGGACATGGCCTCTGGGGCACGCGCGGTCCCGCGAGGCAGAGAGCCAGGAGGCGGATGGCATCTTGGCATCTTCTTCTCGCAGAGATTCTTACGCTGTGGAGGCGCGCACGTGAGGACTGCAGGAGGGGCAGCCAGACACGGCGTGGCCGCACGGCCGGTGGTCGGGCGAGCGAGAAGGCTGACGGGCTGAGGGGACGCGCCTGCAGCCCCCGGGAGGAGCAGAGTGTGTTGGTGTGTCCGACGTGGAACTGTGTGCAGACGCAAGTGGGACCTGATCAGCAGAGAGTGGGCAGGCCTGGAAGAGGACAGGGTCCAGGGCCCAGGACGGCCAGTGCTGGGAAGGTGGGTCGGGGCGGAGTCTCCAAGCTGGTGCCAGACCCTGCAGAAGGGGCCTCAGGGATCCCTTCCACCTGTGCTTTCCGACCCAGTGACGCACTTTTTATTCCCCACTTAACCTCTGAGTTGCCCGCAGTGCGTGTTCCGAGTGTGAGCCCCAAGGCCTGTACCCGTGCAGATGGGGGCCAGTGGGGCTGGCCTGACTCGGGGCATCCAGACCCGGCACCACAGGGGAGCGTCTCCAACAGTGGAGTCAGCAGCGGCCGGCAGCTACGTTTCGATGAATTCAACTATAAATTATTCACAACCTAGAAATCTGTAATAGGATTCATATTTTTACCTTGTTTTTCCATTTGATCTTAATAAATGTGACAGAAAATGTTAGTCCTGAGAGCCACCCAGAGGTGGGGTCAGCGCGGACAGCCCCCCCCGCCCCCCAAGCCCCACAACAAGCCAAACGCCTCACAGAGGGGACAGGAGCCAGGAGAGGGCGGTCGGGCGCCACCTGTGCTGTCAGACGGTCCCTCCTGGTCCTTCTCTGCAACCCCTAGTCACACACTGGTCTTCTGAGTGGGGCCACCACTCCTGGCTTTCTGCTCGGGGCCACCTGTCGACAGCGGGGGTGCTGGGCCCCCCAGGGTCCTGGGCGCCGTGGACACAGGGCCCCTCACACGACATGGGCACCCCCAGGACACTCCAGGGACACGAGAGCATCGTCTCCAGGACACCCACTCGGGGTCAGAGAAATACTGGCAGGCGCGGGCAGGGGTCCCAAGGACAGCGGACAAGGGAACACAGGCTGATGGGAGAGGTGGGCTCGGCCACATCTGCTGGACACAACACCCCAGGGAGAGCCGACTCCGGGGAGCAGTGTGGGCGCCTGCGGGCCCAGCTCGCCCGGATGCTGGGATGTCAGCCCAGCAGCACCCTGGGCGGGAGGACCACAGCCCACGCCCTGTGGAGTTGGGCCACTGGGGAAAGGGGCCTTGAGGAGGGATGGCACCAGGACGGGCACGGAGCCGGCCTCCATCTAGTTCCCTCTTGTGACAGGTGCTCAGGTCGCAGTGAAAGGCTCTACAAGGTCACTGACTCACGTTTGCAAACACTTTAAAAGGTATCCCTGGCCCGATCCTGTCGAGTTGGCCATTTCATCCTAATGAAATGGTCTTTTTCTTTCTAAAACTCTGAGACGAAACCCCGAGACAAGCCGACTCCTTGAACGTGCAGCCTGGTTCCCCTTGCTTAGGGCTGACGTGGTGCATGTTAAGCCCCCTCGTTACCAGCGCCCAAATCCTCCAGGCCTTTGGATTTCAGACGCGTCGCTGTTTGAACAAGCCTCATCTTTGTTGTTCTCAGTGGCTCCTTTTGCCATGTTTACAAATAAGAACTATCAAAAATTAAATGTGAGATACTTGCTGTTAGTTTTCCATTCCTTCCTTCTATCATCTGTCCCTGCCCCCTCCCTCTCCCGTGAGCATTCTCATTAATTGATTTAGATTTATTTATGATTACAGACTTTGCTGAGTGGCTTTCTTTTCAACGAAGGCGGTGGTCTTGTTTTTCACTTCTGGCTGAGGGAGATAAACAGATGGTGCACCGAACGGCACCTGGACGCGTCACAGACCATCACGGATCATCACTTTCCCCCTTTCCGAAAAACAGAAGAGCCTCCTAAAACTCAGCTCCTTTCACCCTCCGGCTTTGCGCCACCTCTGTGGTCACACGTTGCTCGGTGCATCGACGTGCACTTGCACTTACCAAGCAGCAGAACCGGTGACGCTGTCCGCGTTGGGTGAGAGTGACGTAGCTCTGACCTTCCCCGTCGCTCTTCACTCCACATGGGGTCTCTGCTCCGAGATGGGGTCATTTTCTTTATAAAGAACTTAATGTTTGACTTCTTTTAATGTGGGTTTTCTGGTAAGGCAGTCTCTCTGATTTTTTTTATTGATATAGTATTTATTTTGATTTAATTTTCAAGTATTTTTGCTCAGTTGAGACTGGTAGGTTGGTGCTTCTCCAGCCCTTTAAACGTGACCTTCCCTGTTCACAAGTTTCCATGGTATCTGACTGGTCAGCAGTGCATCTGAAACTGGTGGACTGTGTCCTCCCTCCAGTAGTGCTTTGTGCAATGTTCTTCTTTTCTTCAGTGACATGTTTATCTCCGAGTCTGCATCAGTATTCGCAAAGCCACATCCGCTTGCCAGTTTGACTCAGTGACTGTCTTTTCTGTTTTCCCAAAAGGACTCAGAGATTTTGGAATTTTCGAATCCTCAGCGTGATACCTTTCACCAGTTTTGGAAATTTTCTGGGTCTAATTTCTTCAGATATTATGTCTGCTAAATTCTCTGCTGTTAGGTTCATTTTGCTGCTGCCGGAAGAAGGAAACAAAGTTTCAAAGGGTGCTGGGGCTCAATCCTGCGAGATCCTGGGATCCAGGATCCTGGGATCCTGAGTGAGGAAGGGGGCGCCGCAGGAGAACGAGACGCTCAAGAGAGAGCGAGAGGATAGGACAGCTGGGGTCAGGGGGCCCACAGCCTCCCTCTCTCGGACTGAAGGCCCTGACCATCCTGGTCTCCACCTGTTGATTGGGTCCATACACAGCATTGCTTCCAGCAGCTATGCGGGCAAGTTCATACTTACATTGGGTTGATTATGCAGCCCTTGCTCTCTGACCACATAACTATCTCTATCTTGTTTTCATGGGTGAACAGTCACAGACACACTGTCCCAGTGTTTTCACACAGTGACCCAGGCCGGTGCTCAGGGCCTGGTGTCCAGCTCCCAATTCGTCCTTGCTCTACTCTCTGCCCCCAACAAAAGGGAATTGAAGATTTGCTGAGATATGGGTAGGTGGGCCCTGTTCAAAACGAACATGACAATTTTCTTTAGCAGGAGAAAGTTCTTCTATGGCCCCGGGGTGGGGGAGTTGAGGCTTTGGACAGTTTCAGTGAGAGGTGGGTTCTAGGGGTGCTGATGACCACAGACTATTCCAGACAGCAGTGTTTTCATCTGCATTCTGGGGACGTGTCAGCAGGGCAACTGCAAGAGGATTGTTTTCATGACAGAAAAAACAGTAGCGCCTCTGTTAAATGGAACGAGTCCAAAGAAGAAAGATAGAGACCAGGTGACCTCGCTCATAGATGGAACGTGAACAGACAAAACAAAGAAACAGACCAAACATAAACAACCCTGGGACACTTAAAATAGAACTGAGTTGACCAGTAGGGAATGGGATCGGGAGGGGACACGTCAGGGGAGGCTCCCTGGACAGTGGGGAGGACACTTGGTGATGTGGTGGAGGACAGAGGTTGTGGACACATATCTGAGGAATGGGGAGCCCACACGTGAGCTTACTTTAATGTGTAAAAATTTTTAGAACTCATTTTGAAAATTATTTTTAGAACTATTCCAGAATTTGGAAACATTTTGGATAAATGGGAATTTAAAATAAATCAGAAACTTGATAAGTTAAAGAAAAACAACAGTAGATTCTGTTCATGGTTGACTATTTCTCAAGGTCTTTGATCTGCCATCTCTCTTCCTAGGAACCGCTCACACATCCGCTAGGTAGTCACCACACGCGTGTGTCTCGGGCACCCTTTCAACGCAGTCCCAGTTTTTATCTTCTGTTTCAGTAGGGTATTTACTCATGCTTTGCCTTATTCTTCACTAATTCTCTGTTCTCACATACCCATTCCGCTATTAAATCTCTCACATGACTAAATTATATATACAAATATATATACACATACATATATATCCTTTTCTTTTAGACCTATATTGCTGATGGAAATCTCCACATCTTTTATTTGTTTTTAATCATATTATTTATAGTTCTAATCCCTATCTACTAACATCTGGGTGACCCATTTCCATGGTCATTTTTCTCAGCATTCCTGGCAATTAATTTGCATGCTTTTTATTTAGTCTTGTAAATATTGATTGGATGTGGCTAATATGTAATGCGGGCACTAAATCTGGCTATCTCCCCGCAAAAGGCTGAATATTCCTGTATCACGCAGATACTGTGACAGATGATTGCTTTCATCTTATTGAAATGTTATTGGATCTGATTCATCAAATCCCACACTCTGCTTCCCTGTAAGCTGTTATATTTGTGGAGAGAAAATTGAGACCCAATGCTGGGTTGCCCGACATCAGCCCCGTTTGGACTCCAGTCCTGTGTTTGCGGCATCAGATACCCGCCGGGCATTTGTGCGATGACTTCTCCCAGAGCTGTGCTCGCTTACGATCACTGTGGTCATGTCATGGACATGGATGGGTTAGAATATAGTCCAGTGACTGAAGAATAATTTGCATGCAAATTTTAGCCCATTCTCTGAAGCGTCCCTTTTTCTAACATTCTCCTCCACTCATGTCAATTTTCTCTTAAATTCAGACAGTTTATCCTCAGCCAAGTAGGGGGAGCTCCTGTTTGGATATTTTACATAATTCATCTGTTAATAATTTTAATGAACAGAAATCAAATGATAATCCATCAGCATACACATATGTATTTATTAGATCAGCCGTCAATTCCATGCATTACATTTACATGAAATATTTTGATTCAAGGAAGCAGCACAACTTGATCAGCTCACAGCATTTTTACCTGTAAAAATCTAACTGGTGCAATCACACAAAGGAGTAAAACCCACACAACCAATAAAGATTATTCACAAATCAGGTTACTGTGTACTGGTATTATCAGCAAAATTAACTAATGAACATGACCATAAAGGTGGACGATCACAAAATAAATATACAAAAGCATTTTATGTGTCAACTTCAATAGTTACAAACATGCAAAGAAAAAGAGTCCCACTCCCAACAGCAAAAAACCCGTCATTACAACCCTGTATCTGCAGCCTCATGTTTTATACTGTTTTGATCCCAGAAAAGCAGTTTGAATTTGTAAAATAATTACAAGCCAACAGAATGATTGCAGAATAATACAGAAATGCCCAGAAATCTGTGTCCATATCACCAATTTCTCTGGTAAACACTGTGGCAATAATAATTATGGCAAATAAGGCTCGTCGACGACTATTAAAATGAGTGGGCACAACGTGATCAACAGGGCGTTTGCATACGCGGAACGTATTATCCACATTATTTTGCACGGACCTCTTCTATAGAGCACTTACTCATTTTAAGGCAAAAACACCCAGTCTGACCAGGATGGAACCTGACAGATGCGACCTTAACCAAGACTCACCGGCAATGACATCACTGGAAAGAGCACATTCCTCTGTGACCTTTTTGCCAAAATTAAATGATTGGATTTAATTATGAGAAAACATCAGACGAGAACGGAACTGATGGGCAATCTACAAAAATCATGGGGCATTACGCTTCCAAAGTGTCAAGGCCATGAAAACAAGAAATCCTGCACCCATCTCAGACTGAAGGACAATGGAGAGACGTGGAACTCAAAGGCGCCTTGGGGTCCTGGACTGAATCCGGGACAGAAGCAGGGAAAGGCTGATGAGACGTCCAGTGTTGCAGACTAGTTTCCACATGTCAGGTGTTAGCTCTTAGGGAACGTGGCTGAGCAGTCTCTGGGAAAGCCTTGACTGTTGGCCACAGTGTGGTAAGTCAGAAGTTGCGACAAAATACAAAGTAAAAATCTGCCCTCTGAGTCGAGCATCCCATCGTCCTTCTCAGGGACACCTGCCATCATTCACCACGCAACGAAGCGAAGCCCTCCCGCCGCCCCGTCCACTCGCCGGTCACTCCTCGCCTCCGACCCACGGGCCGATCTCTCGGCTGTGACTCACTCTCACCCGGATGCCCACGTCGCCCCTGGGACACCCGTGTCCCCGGGAAGCCCCCACTTTGCAGGGCTCTCTCTTATTCCCTGATACGAAAGAGCCCAAAATCCCCTGGGCCCCCCCGGCCACGGCCCCGACGCGCCCATTTCGCCGGGAAAGGTATTTCAGCCGAAAGGTATTTCACGATCATGCGATCTCTGACGGACACCCGAGTCTGAATTTTCTCCGTTCTATCGAGTCAATTTAGTTCTTCAATCCAACTTCAATATGTGGGCAGAGAAGTCATTCCCAACACTCTCATTTTCATTTTTATTTTATTGAAATACTTTCATTGGGATCACACATTAGACACTTTTATTCTTCAACAAAATATGATTACTGGTTTTTCAGCCGTGTCAATTTTACTAATTATAACGTTTGCCTTTAGGGATTTTTGAGGCAGCTGTATCAATAAACTCCAGTGAAGGCCCTAAATCACAGACATAAAGCGTTTGCACTTCCAGCGCATTGCTCCGGCGCTCTTCCACAGGAGCTCAGTTCCATCGCCGTCACTGCCGCCTCGTCTTGGCTCCTCACTGTCACCTGAACCGTGGCCCAGACATAAAGCTGACAGGCGGTGTTGACATCACAGTGAAACCCTGTCCTGTCCCTGCTGCCGCCTCCGTGTTCCCAGAAGGGACCGAGTGCCGGTGCTGCCCGGGGCTCCGTCCCACACGCCCCTGTCCCACCTGGGGCTCCGTCCCGGGCTCCTTGCCCTCTTCCACCGGCTCCAGATGGCTTTCATTTCCACCTGCTGCTCCTTCTGGAAAACATCCCAGACCCTCAGTGTGCTCCTCCCTTCCCCCTTTTCTGTATCCACATCTCCCAACTCCACTCATTTCCTTTGACCTGGAAACTCCTGACACCTGACATCTGTTCCAGGCTCCCCAGACCCAGGCCCAGCACTCCCATTAACACCCCTCACCCTGGGGGCACTGCTGCTCACACACTGTGCAGGAGTAGACATGAAATTAATACCTATGTGTGTTAGAATGATGCTGTATGTCAATATACAGCCCCTGTCTGCGGCCCCTGCGGCCCCATCCCGTGTCCCCTGCGGCCACTTGCCTACCACCTGCTCAAGGAGCTGGGGTGCAGCTGCAGGCCCCCATGCCGGCACTGCCTCGCCGTGGTGCACAGCAGGTGCTCAGAATGTGTCTGTGTTCTGACTGAGTGGGCAGCTGAGATTTGTATGTTGAATAAATAGACAATAGGTCATGCTCTGGGAAAACTTAAAGACATCATTTTAAATCATGGTTTTAAAGATGAGTTATTCATTAAGAGATACTAGCTACTAGTTCAGCATGTGGGGTGGAAGCAGGAGGAGGAACAGGTGAAGGAGGGGGAGGAGCAGGAGGAGGAGGAGCAGGAGCAGGAGGAGGAGGAGGAGGAGGA
>RJWH01009686.1:0-21085 GCA_004363575.1 Solenodon paradoxus
GAGTCCTCATACTTATCTGATGGTCCACTAGAAGGAAGAGTCAGGGGAGAAGAAAACACATGAGATAGAGAGGAACTTGAGAAGAAGGAAAGCGCATGACATGCAGAGGAGAGGGGTGAGGATGCTCTTGCTCATCCCTAGTCAGTTAAATGGACACTGTGCAGGGACACTGTCTCTACCCCAGCTCCACCACACAGCGCCTCCTGCTCAGCAGTAACACTGAGGCTCACACAGCATGGAGACGTGGGCGTATCCCTGCTTGTTGGTATGTGCCCAGTTTTCTCTCTGGTTCTCATGCTAGTTTGCTAACGTCAGAGACAGCACGTTGACGGGATGAAGGAAACAAAGTTGAAATGAATGACTAACATTTTGAGGGTCTACTGGATGCCACATACTGTAGCTGTCATTTTCAGACATTTCCTCTTCAAATCCCAGAAGTAAGACTAAAAGGTGGGCATCACTACTTCCTTTCTGCAGGTGGGGAGATATCTGAGGCCTCTAGAGGAAAGTACACACTCTAAGAAATCTAGGAAACTGTCAAATGGAAAAAGGCAAACTTGGCAGGCTTGCTCTGATCAATTCCGGGACAATTTAAGCATGGAACTGTATAATAACAGTAACAAACTGCAAGTCTTTGATCATAATAAGAATCTATGAGTTATGTAATAAAAATGAAAACTTGAATGTATAAATAAATAAACCATAGAGAAAAAGAGAAATGTCTATCATATGATCAGATATCTTCTCTTAAATCTAGAAGGACTGTCAGAATTAGAAAAGCAGTTACCATAGTAACAAGTGAATCAGGTATGAGTCCTGAAAGGATGCTCAGTTTGCACCAACTCCCACAGCAGCTAGTGCGTCACCATGGTAACTGTGCTGGCCAGGGAAAGCTGGTAAAAAGCAATGAATAACCAGCCTGGTCTGGTTCCTAACATGTATGCGCTCAAACTAAGTAGAATTGAAATAAATAGTGCTCAGTAATTATATATCAATATGCAAATACAAACATACATACATCCTACATATATATATATTATATATATATATATATATATATATATAGGTTGTCTTCTCTCTTTCTCTCAGCCACCAAGATGCCAGAAATTCATTGATTTGGATTTGCTGTCAGATAAAAAAAAAAAACAGACCTCACAATCAATAGACTCAATTCAAACCACACATGTAATTTGAAATCTAATAACTATGTTTTCTCTACTGAAATTTTTTTCCTAGGGATGACTTGCAGAATTATCTGACCATTTTTTACCCTAGTTTCAGTATATTGCCCAAAATGGATAAAAGCTTATCTGGAAATACAGGTAAATATATGTTTTACATAGAGTGTCTTTTCCTTCTTAACCTGTGTATATGTACTCATGCTATTATGTTAATGTAATAGATGCCACATTGATAGAATGAAGGAGAAAAAGTTGAAATAGCCAGCTAACATCACTGAGGACCTATAGATTCCACACAGTATAGTTTGTTATTATTATCTTCAAATTCTTTGAATTTGAAGAAATTCAAATAATTTCTCTGAGGTGGTATCCTTACTTCCTTTTTACATACGAGAGATAGCCAGGATCAGGGAAAAACATATATGATCAAATGAATCTAGAGAAGGGAGAGATAGACACGGAAGCCGAGCCTGAGGGTTAAAACTGGCCAAATCCGGAACACATCAGCATCAAAATACACAATGATAATGAGCCCTTTGCACAAAAAACAAGAATTTGATGGGTCATAGTTATATAAATGAAAACAATTAGTTAATGATAGGAGAAAAGGAATGTTTTACCCTAAATTCAAATGCTAGCTAATAATTCTGGTAGGACTCATAGAATGGGAAAAACAATATTTAACAGAAACCATAGCAACAAGCAATTTAAGGAAGAATCGTAAGTGGGTGGTCCGTGTGCATCAAATCCCACAGCAGTTACTGAAGCACCATGGTTGCCATGGTAACCAGCCTTCCACGTAATGCTGAGGAAAAAGAACAAACATTCACCCTAGGTTCCAATATGTGCTAGGAATGGAAAAGTACTGACATAAATAGGGTAATTAACCTCAAGTATTCTTCACAAAGGTTTCTGGCAATTTCAGCAATATATACATGAACATACATATGTACATTCATACATAGATATCTATCAAAGTATATACATTCTCTCCCCTCTCCCTCTGCTCTCTCTCCCTTCCTCATTGTAGGGGATACAAGGAATTAACTAAGGTGGTGCTGCTGGAGTACAAAAAAGAAAAGCCCCGCAATATAACAAATTCAGTTCTGACCACAGACATTTTTTAAGCTACTAAATATGTTAGTGATTATTTTTTCGGGAGATGACATATAGAATTGTGTCTCGGAAATGTTTCTTCCTAGTTTCAGTGGGTTGCCAATAATGTGTAAACACTGATCTGGAAATATAGGTAAATGCATGTTCTGTATTAAGCACATTTTTCCTCCTAGAGTATCCTGTTATTTAAAAAGAAATTTCTCAAATAGGAACTGGCTATTGAACATTCATTGCTCACTGTTCAGTGAAAATAAAATATATTCAGCTTTAATTAAAAGCACTACTATTAAAGATAACTCTTTCATTTACAATTGCACCAACAAGTATGAAATATTTAGGAATAATATATCCTATGTATGTGCAATGCCTATACATTAAATAATATAAAATATTGCTCAGAAAAATGAAAGAACACCAGAATAAACAGGATCATACTGCCTTCACGGTTTTAAAGTCTCAGTATTGTTCAGATATTGAATCTGAAGACTCAGTATTGTTAAGACATCTGTTCTTCTCAAACTAATCTATAGGAGAGAAAACTGAGCTATAGATTTAATACAATACCAATAAAAATCCTAGTAGACATTTTCAAATAGAAATTGACAGGATGATTTATGATTTCATGTGGAAATTAAAGGATCTAGAATATTAAAAAAAACTTTGAAAAGAACCACTTTGGGAGATAAACAACACCTAATTTCAAGAATCATTATAAATCTACAATGCTCAAGACTGTTAGATTAGAGTGAATGTAGAAGTGTAGATCAAACAAAAACTGAATAGTACAGAAATAGACCCGTGATATGGACAACTGATTATACACAAAACTATAAAAACAATTCAGTGGATAAAGGACAGTCTTTTCAGTAGTTAACGAAGTGAATATTCATCCATACAAACATAAATCATAAATCGTGAAACATATATTACCATATACAAAAGTTAATAAGTTAATTCAAAGTGCATCATGAAACCGAATACAAAATCTAAAACCATAAAAATTCTACTAGAAACATGATAGAACGAGCTTGTGACCATAGATTTGGTGAATATTTCGTAGATGAGACACACAAACCATAAAATCCGTAAGTGAACAAATCGATAAACTGGACCTCATCAAAGTTAAACATTTTTGCTTTCCCAAAGACAATACTGAGTATGAAAAGACAAGAGCCTGACTGGGAGAAAATGAAGATTGTGTATCTTACAAAGGATTTGTATGCAAAATACATAAAAATCTTACTAAAGACAATAAGAAAGTTAAACTAATAAATAAATGGACAAAAGTATTGAATAGATATTCCACAAAGGAGATAACCACATAAGTACATGAAAAGATGCTCAACATCATTAATTGTTAAGAAATGTAAATGAAATGAACACTACAGTGAGATACCATTATACCCCTATGAGAATGGCTAAAATTAAAGACTGAATCCATCAAGTATTGACAAGGCTGTGGAGGATGTAGGATGGTACTCTCTCCCACAGCTTCTGGTGGAAATGAAAAATGCTGCAACCACTTTGGAAAACAGTGTGACAGTTTCATATAATGTGAATCTGACATCTGTAATATCATCCAGCCATTGTACTCGTAAGTATTTATACCAGAGGAAAAAGGCTGCACACATGAAAGACAAATACACATATTTTCATAGAATTTTTATTTAAAAGACCCTTTAAATTGGAAACAACCCAAATATCCATCTATAGGTAAATGGATAAAACAAATTGTGATATATTCATATACTGGAATACTACTCAACAATAATAGAATGATGAACTATTTGATCTGCAACAAAATAAATATCTAAAAATAAATATAATAAATGAACAAATCCATACCAAAAAAGAATAAATAAACCTCTGTGAATCCATTTAATTTTTAGGACATGAAATCTAAACTGTAGTGTCAGAAGAATTATGTTTGCGTGAGGACACGGTAGTAGGAGTGGTAGGATGGCCACTTAGTACTGAACCGAAAATGTTATGCCTTGGAAAGGTGATGATAACATTTAAATCTATCTGGCTATTTTACAAGATGTGTCTGGGTAGCACCCTAATAGGGAAAACTGTAAAATAATTGATATTTTTGAAATTACAGCATTTCTTATCATTGACATTTAACTAACACCTGAAAATGTCCTGGATTTAAAAAATATTTTATTATGCAAAGGATGGAAATGTGGCAATGGAAGTATCCATAAAACGTCAAATCGTTAAGAATATGTTTGATCCAAAGGTATATTTTAACAACCATCTGAAAGATACGTGGGGACCATTGATAGTTATTTAAAGTAAAAATATATGCAAATGTATGGCACATGCATGCTAAAATCATGATCCTTCCTCAAGCTGAATAATTCATTGCTTTCATACAAAGGTATCTCTGAACTGGTTCTTGGGGCGAAGACAAACCATGTATTTGCTGATAAGATGATGATGGAAACCTTCTAACCCTCTTTTCCTGTGATGGGATCAATGTACATTCACTATTCAGGTTAGTCTGTAAACTTCATGGTAGCTGTTTGACAATAAACTTTTGTTCAGATCAGTTAACTCACTTGAGCCACGCCTCAACTCCCACCAGGGATGTGGGGCGCTGGGATCTCCTGAGTAGAGGCTGCAGCAGCCATCAGGACACTGGTCCTCAGATCCCGTCTCCTTCAGACACCTGACAGGAGCTCGGCCACCACCACGAAGAGCTGCTCAGTGAGAGAGACCCGCAGGCACTGTGGTTAACCGGGAAACTCTGTGCCAGCGCCGTGCCAGGCACTGCGTTAGTGACCGTGGCACGGGTGTAATGGGGCCGTGATCACAGCAACCTCACGTTTCAGTGGGTTTCTCTCCAGGGCCTTTTTTCTGCTCTTTTCCTCGACATTCCCCTCAACCACAAAGTAGAAAAGGACACTCAGCACCCTGCAAGCAGCACAGGGCCACGGGCGTGTCCTGCGTGATCACTGATGTGCACAGCCGTCCTGTGGGCTCTGCATCTTATCCATGGGACAGGGGGGGAAGCTGGGGCTCAGAGAGCTTTGACTTGTCTTAATTCTTGAGCCCGGGGCTTTAGAAGGAAAGTAGCTCCAGGATACCACTGGAGTAGGACACCACACTCATGGGGGCTGGGTGGGACCCTAATGGTTTTACCTATAATACAGCCAGAGAACCGAGTCCCAAAGCAGAAAAAAAGGTGACTTGGATGTAGACCCTTGTTTGCCCCATACCCCAGAGCAGTTCAGACCTCACCTTGGGGACACACACCCTCCTCTGAGTCCCAAACACTTTAAAGCTTGACCTGCTGTTCTAGCCAGGTTGAGTCTGTCTCTATTGAAAATCATCTTGGTGGGCATATGATGTCAGGTTTCTGTGGTAACGAGGATGTGCGTGCTTCTCCACAATGGAAATGGCTCTGCACAGCCTGCTCTTCCCTCTTCTTTTGCTGTAAACAAAACACCCTAGCTGCAGGTCATCTACAGAGAATGCATGTTAATTAGAGGCAGCATACTGGGATCCAGGAAATTGGTTGAACTCTGCGCAGATTGTTGGAACAATGTCTTAAAACTTTTTGTTGCTTTAAGGAGACAGTGGGGAAGTTTGTTACCAGTACATTGAGATCTTGGAAGATGTATTAACGGTCTTGGAGATGGGCTAGCTCTTGGAGGGGAAACATATAAAATCACATACCATGTTAAGCAGGTGGTCATCAGTAGTAAATAAGAGACTATTTATAATCATGTGACTGAATAATATAGAAAAGAAAAACCAAAAAAAAAAAAGCCATTTAAGAAATCTCAGTGTTATTTCAGGGAGGCAATCTTCCTGAAACATAGTCATGTGTTAGTCAGAAACTTGGTCAATTGAACTATATACATTGGTCTATCCTGGGGAATTCTTATTCACTATTCTTGATATTTTCTTCCATATGGAGGGATATTCATGATTAAGACATTTCCAGAAATCACTTTTTCTTTTGCAGGAATGATGTAATTGATTGGTGAGGTTAGAAGAAGAAAGCATTGTACATCTCAGATCCTAATGCTTCAAAAGGCATATAGCATGCTCTGCTCTACCCTCAGAGATGGGTCTGAAATTTAGCTTACAGTTCTCTCCCCTTTTTGTACTTCACCGGTGCACCAATTATTCCTACATGCTTGCTTCAAAATGCTTGTATCTTTATTGTACCCCCAGAATACATCCTTGCTTCATGTCTGAGCTCTAGACCAACTAAGAAAAATGAAAAAAAAAGAGATTAAACTGAATAATACATCAACCCGATCCCTTCTAAAGGTGATATTGGAGAACATGACTTAGATTTGCTAACAAGTAGGCTTCCCTTTATTGAACTCCAAAATTGGACAAACATGTCTACTCAGCATTGCTACCATTAGGTAGTCACAAAGGACAAAAACTGCAATGCAGATCTATCTGCTGTTTAGTGAAAGAGTCCTTTCTCCTCAAGGAGAATGGCTTCCTTGCCAATGGCAATCCATTTAGCAGTAGACTGACCGTACTTCTTTGAGACAAAAATGGGAAATTGGGATGGCAGAAAAAGGGACAGGGTTATGCAGTGGCAACTGAGAGGAGGGAAGGAAATGGAACAATCAGAGCAGAAGCAGAGCAGCCAGATCAGCAACTATGCAATTGCATAGCAAGGACATGTAGTCCTGAGGGACTTCAAATAAACAGCCAAAGCCTGTGCAATAAATTTTGACCCCTTAGGCAAAACCCAAAGGTGGCAGCGCTATAAACCCTGTTCTAAATGTCTTCCCTAAAACACATGCCACTTTACTATTCTACTGCCAGAAATGCCCAGAACCCACACAGTGCCAGAGAAACCCCCATCATAATACCTGCACTTGGACCATGCTGTGATGTTCTGCTTCCTGTGAAGAAACAGGCTCACAGGCAGAGTGCGTAGGGGATCCTCTTCCCACCTGACTCCTGTTTACTCACAGGGAGCAGCAACAGGAGTAACAAGTCCACTCACCAGTCAGCACAGGCAAGGGACAAAAGGGGCAGCAGATTTTGAGTCCCCTCAACAGACTGGGTCCCAGGCAACTCAACTGTCCCTTTTGCCCTGCATTAAAGATGTCCTTGGTTTGTTAAAAATGGGACAAAATTGACATTTATATTAAAACAACAGTGCAGTTGGAAATACAGGAAAAAAAAGAAAAACTGGTATGTATGGGCAGCCTATTTAGCAGGAGAAAATGCTTCAGGAAATCTTTGAGAAACACTTCTCAAAGTGACTATGTCCCCTTGCTCTAAATGAACATTCACCAAGCAAACTTCTGAGATTTTTCCCTGATAGAAACATTTGTAGCTACACTTCTTAGTACCTTAACTAATTCATGTGATTTCAGTGGGATTCCATAATTATTATTATTTTTCAAATTCCATGAGTAGTTTGAATATTACTACACATAACCTAACACACAAACTACAGTCAAAATTATAGCAATATCCTACCAATCTTTCACGGATAAGATAAGCATTTTATATGATCATAACCGACCACAAAAAAGAAGAAACGGATACCAAAAGAATGTTTTGGATATCCATTTCTGTTTAAGAAACACCTTAAAACCACAGTCCTTTGTTTTCTTTCAAGATTTTGTGGTTTGAATGGACTCAACTGTGGGTTTTTTTTTTTTTTCACTCTGTGTGGTGTCTATAACCTGAGGCTATAGTCACTTGGAGATGCCTTTTGGCTGAGACATCCAAGAGAGTGCACTCAACTGGATAACCATTGATGCTGGCATCTTTGGGACCTGAGGTAGGGCTATTGATGGAGATACTTTTCAGTCTTTTTCACAGAGGTCTCCATGTATAGTTGTCAGATAAAACATAGGACACCTCATTAAATTTGAATTCCAAATGAACAAGGAATAATTTTTTTCATGTAGAATGGAAAATTTTAAGCATCAATGAATTTAGGTCACAGTGCCCAGATACCTGGTCAACCATTATTCTTGTTTCTGGGCGGGGGGTATATTTAAATGATTGACTTAGTAAAGAAAATTGTCCTCCATAAAGTGGTGGGCCTCATAAAATCATTTGAAGGCCTGAATTGAACAAAAGTTTGACTTCTTACAAGTAAGAAGGCATTTTGCAGCAGTGTTAAAACCTGACCCGCAACATCAGATCTTCCCTGATCTCCAGCCTACCATTCCACCCTGAGGATGGCTTTACTTCCAATCTCCATAACCAATAAGCAAATTTTTAAACCACTCTATGTACAGTATGTGCACATATGTCTCCTATTCATATTGCTTCTATGGAAAATCTTTGACTAATACAGTAAGTATGTGGCATGCACCATTTCTTGTTTATCCAAAATTCAAATTCATTTGGATATCCCATATTTTTATTACTGTTTTTGGTTCACAATACTTTATAAGTATTAGAAATATAGATTCACACCTAATTCAATGTGTATCACAACCACCACCAGTGGTGCTTTAGTGCCAATCACCAAGTGGTTATCATTTTTGCTCCTTCAATCCAGGTTCCCTACTCCCTCTCCACTCCCCCAATCTGGTAATCTCAGTTTTGGATTCAGCGATATGAGGGCATTTTGTGTTTTATTCGCTAAATCTGACAACATTAGACAGGAGCCTCTGAATGTGCAAGTTTAGTGGCAATCTGAGATGACTCTTCCTAAGGAATAGTTTGGGGGTAAATGACCAGATCAGACTGGCAAAAATACAAACACTCCTAGTGCCCAGTGTTAGCACATGAAGGAAAAACACATTTTCAAATACACTTGTGTTGCTAAATGGATGCATCCATTTTCTGAAGCCCATTTTATTATAGCTTCATAACGTGAATGACTTTTAAAATAGAATTTTTGCTTCTACTAGCTAGGGGGTTTAGGTGAAGGTTTAGATAAGATCATCAAGGTGATTTTACTATGCTTGGTGGCTAAAGAGCCCTTGTTGAGAAGGGGGCCATGGGAGGAATGACAGTTATTTATGAAGTAGATTACTTTGGAGGGGCCCAGTACAAATGCCTTCAAGTTAGTAACTAGATTTAATCCTCACGACAGCCCCGGTAGTGAGGCAATATTCTGTCTCATTGATGGATGTCAGCACAAAGCACTCGCGTCTAAGCAGAGACAAATGTCAAAGAGATTGTACCAACGCCCCCTGCCACAGTCAGGGAAGGAACATAGCAATCTGAGCACATTCAATTGCTGATGACAGAGCTCTAGCAAAGAAGCCAAGACACACACTGCTGAAGTAATTAAGTCTGTTCTCCCTGTGTTTGCCCTCCAGCAACCCACCAGCTGATGCCCCGCCTCCCTGCTGCGTGGGAGGTTTGTGGCATAGCTGGGAGCAGAAAATGCCTGAAGCCCATGTTTCTTCCTTCCTCTGTGAAATGTTAAACAAGTGGAAAGGACTGGGTTGTTTATTTCTGAAATGAAGGGGGTTCTGAGGATACAGAGAAGGCAGTGAAGAGAGATTTATTCAGATAGGATGAAGTAGGGGGTCTACAGTTTACTTCAAGAGGAGGGACCTAAGCACTGCTCCATATCAGTGCTGAGACTGCTCCTTGAATGGTACATACAGGCTGGCATCCAGCCCTGAGACAGATTATCCTGTTTGGATTGCGTGATGGGGCTGCACAGGGTCAGTACCTGAAGGTACTAAGTTGTGTAAGGCATTAGCCTTGAGCAGTTGGACAGATGAGTAGACACAGCAGCTGCTCCTAGGTTGTATGTGGAAAATAAATTCCCACAGGTGGGATCATTTTGTCAGACCATGAATATTTAACATTATATATTATCGCTGTCTAGTTGAAATTTAAAATCTCTTTTGTAACATACACATTAACTACAAGGTGAGAGCAACTGCTTTTCCAGATCTGTGTAACAATGGGCCTTGCATTTTTAATATTTGTCATGTAAAATTCTATTGTTGGAATGTTAGATTACTTTTCATTTTCCCTTTATTCAATATAAATGCATTATTGACAATATGTTCTTCTAAACATAAGATTAACAGTCCCGGAATATGTACTGGAATCATTCTAGAGTTTTATAAGAATATCTTAAAAGGGATTTTGTGTTTATGCTGCATTCTGTTTACAATTAAATTGTGGATCCATGAAAACTCCATAAACAACTGGGAGAATATAGATTGGTACAACCAGTTTTCAGAGACATTTAGTAACATCTGTGACAGAAGAAACTGAGGCCCTGTCAGGTGCTGCTCTGTGAGAGCTGGGCATGCATGCCAACACGTTCATGGTAGGCTGACTAAAATTGACGAAACAATCTCAAAGTCACCTTATTACAGAAATCTCAGAAACTTTGTCTTCAGTGAATACATTTTCAATGGCCTATGTAAAATACATGGCATACGTTGCTGGAGTTTAAAATATGCAAAGCAATTGTATGTTTTGTTTAGAGATGAATTCACAAGTAGTGCGATGTGCAGCAAAGCATTAGAGTGATACATATTTTGTATCATGGTTCTCTTTAGTGGTGAAGCAACCATAGAATTTACACAACTGTGTTGACTCTCTGTAAAGATTTACTTTACAACCTAGTTATTTATATATTTGTCTATTATGGTATTTATTATTTTAACTAGTCGGGTTTTTCAAAAAACATAACCAATAGTATATATATAGATTATACAGATACATGGATATTTAGAATGGAATTTACTATAAGGTATTGGTGAAACTATGGAGGTTAAGAAGTTCTACAATGTGCTGAGATTTGGATGCCCATGAAAACCAGTTGTGTAAATTCTAGTCTGATTCTGGGTTCTGAAAACAAGAGCACTGATGGTGTAAATTCCAGTCTAAACGTAAGAGAAGATCAATTTCTCATCTCAAATAGTCAGGTTGAGAAAAAGTAAATTCCTCCTTCCTCAGCCTTTTTTGTTCTATTCATGCCCTCAGTGGATTGGATGATTCACATTCACGCTAGAGAGGACGATCTGTTTTACTCAGTCTACTAGTACAAATGTTAATCTTGGTTTCACACCGGTGGCTTAGTGGTAAAGTCCTCCAGACACAGTCCACATGCATCCCAAGGACCAGGGTTTGCGACCTGGGGCTGGGAAGGAACAGAACAGACAGGACAACCAACTAAAAAGAGTAGCTAAAGTGCTTCTTCATCCTGGCTCTTTCTGCCTGCCTGTCTCTGTTCGCTTTCATTCCTTCCTTCACCTTTTCTTTAAAAAATGTTAATCTCATCTGAAAACACTCTCAGAGACACAAACAGAAATAATGTTTAGCCAACTATCTAACCACCGTGACCTCATCAAGTTGACACATAAAATTAACCAGACATATACCTTTTTAAATATCTGAAATCTAACATATTTGACATGAATAAATATCTACTAGACTATCTTTGGCTAACAACAAAACATCATCCATTTAGAAATGTGCAGAATGCATTAAAATACCAAATATATTGATAACATCCAACCCTACCTTGAACTAGTAAAAGTCGTTATCATGGAGGTTCGTTTCCTCTGATTATCATCTACACATGTTCTTAAGTGTGCATGCACACATATTATATATGCATAGAATGTTGACTTTACTTGACTGGAACATAGTAAATTTTGTTGGTGTGTAACCACAAACTTTGTGAGTGAAAGCTACACTCATTTATTAGTTTACAAGACTATAGGTCAGAAGTCTGGCAGGGCATGAGCTATAGTCTTTGTTCAAAGTTTCACAAAGCTGGAATCAAAGCACATTAAAAGTATCCCCTCCACTGAGGTCTCTGGAAGCTCTGAGGAAGATTACATTTCCAAGGTCATTCTGGTAGGCAGAAATAATTTCCTTGTGGTAGTTGGATTTTGGTCCCCGGTTGCTTTATGGATGTTAGCTGGGGGTGTGTTCGGTTCTTATGGGTAAATCCTATTCCTTGCACCTGGTTTCCTTCATCGTCCAGCCAACAGTGATTGCTGAATCCTTTCTGCGATTTGAATCTCTGACTTCCCTTCTTGTGAACAGCTTCTGATTAGGACAGGTCTACACAGATAACTGACTTTACTCCATTTTGCCACATAACAACATAATTGCAAAGGTTATATCTCATCATATTCATTGGTTCTACCCACCATCAAAGGCTTGAAGGAGAGAGTATTATACAGGATGAGGATCACTGGAGGTCGTCCTAGAATTCTACCTATATTTGTGGGTTTCTGACCAGAAAAAAGAAAAAAAAAAAAAAGAAAGAAAAGCCACAGCCTTCAATTAATGGTGTCCAGTGTTAAACTGAGTTTCCTGACCCAAAGTTTAGGTTGTTGTTACAGAGCCTCGTTATGTTAGCATAGAGGCTATCACAGGAAGAGTGACCCATCTTGTACTCAGGAATATGTCCAGTGTCCTGATTCCAGTCTTTTTCTCCAGTGTTAAACTAAATGATAAAATAAGAGGATAGGAAATAAATGTATTATTAGGAAATCATGTAATGAATTTTTTGACTTTCCCCAACTCCAACAGATAACACACCCTGTAATTCAGAATCGGCAGCAAAGCTAAGACATTATGGAACTATAGTTTATATCTTGCTGCTACCTTTCTAGATGTTCTCTATGGTATTAAATAATGCTCTTTAGTTTGGGCTAATGTCATCTTCTCTCTAGGAGGAAGGAAACAGATGAACCAAGGTTGATACATGCTGGAGACTCCCTCCATTCTATATCTAATTTACAGGTTTTCCCATTTGCCTATCAAGACAGCACTGTGAAGAAGCTATCATGAGTTTCACATCACAGATGACCAAGCCCATGTTCACAGAGTCTTAGATACTTTCCAAATAAATGACTGCATTTGAATGAAGTTTCATCTCTTGTTCTCTTCACAGTATTATCAGTAGCCTCTTATTTAGAAAGTAATAATTCTATAAATCTTGGCCAAATGGGTATGTACTCAATAACTTACTTTGTTGAGGAAGATGATAGTGATTAAATAGTACCTCTTAGGCCAAGAAGCCTACCTATGAAATTGCCTAAATCGGTTGGGACTCTGAAGTTCATCTAAGGCCCAGTGACTTTACTCCACTGGCCTCAAACCTAAGCTTATGACCAGATTTGATCAACCAAATATGAGAGGAAATGAAATGTGCCCCTTCTTCACAGAAGTGTTAAATTCATTGAAGGATTCCACCAGTATTCCCTTTCTTTCTGCCCCAGCAACATTCCAGCTTTCTTATAGCTAGTCTAACTTTTTTAGTTCTCTAGTAACACCCAGAACATGAGAATTTAAATTATGGCAGTAATGCTTGGGAAGACAGTTGCTAAATGGCTTATACCCAAATTTGGCCTACTAGGAGATCAAGTCAATTATAGGAACTAAATCTGAGTCAGTGACAAGGGAAGGTACTTGTACTCAAGATCGCACAGAAAACAGCTTTTAAGTCACTAGAACTAACATCTTTCAGCTTCATTTGCTCTCTCTAGAAGACCCATCATAATGCTTTGTGCTTCTCTGGCAATATGTCACATGGTGAACCCAGATACACAATTAATGGTCACTTCTGATGCTATCTCTACAAGAGAGTAAGAAAGAGGTCAGTAGAGATACACTGATTCCATGGAAATAAGGTGATAACTTTTCTTCAATCTCACCTCCATTAGCTAACTCTATAAGGCAGAAATGGCACCAACTCCTAAACACAATGTAGATTTTTATGTGTTTACTTTCCTTTTCATTGTCATATTTCCAGAAACTCTTTAGTATACAGTTATATTGTTTTTGAGATATGTAGTTTAAGTTAAAGTCATCTCAATGTACAAGTTAAGGAGTAAGGTGGGAAGGAAATTGACACTTCAAAAGCTTACTACTGATCAGATATTGTTAGGCACCTTAACTACTGTGTCTCTAAGTCCTTTCAACCACTTTATAAGTTAGGTATCAATATTCCCTGTTATAACTCATCCTCACTTGAGGCATGTTCTGCTAAGGATCATTGCAATTATTTGAATGCTTATGTCTCCTTAAATTCATATGCTGAAATCTTGATGCTTAATATGATATTGTTAGGAAATGGAGCCTTTGGGAGGTGACTGGATTGGTGATAGAGCCCTCATGAATGAGATTAGAACCCATATAAAGGAGGTTAAACAGACATCTCTTTGTTCCTTCCACTGTTAAGTTGTACTGAAAATGTGGTCATTTAGCAAGTGAGCATCAGTTCATGATGGCACCCTGATCTTGGACTTTCAGCCTCCAGTACTATGAAAAATAAATTTCTGCTGTTTATAAGTGACTCAGTCTGTGGTATTTTAGTTGTAGCAGCCTAAATGAATTAAGACACTCATACAGGTTAAGTATATTTCCTAAAGGTATATGGAAGTGATAAGACACAGCATGACCATTTCAATTAAGGGTTGTCAGACTTTGAAGTTAAGATATACCCTGAATTGTGCACATAAGGTAGGTAGCAGTATCGGCCTTGCTCTAGAATAGGTTTCCCAATATTGACACTATTGACATTTTGTATAGGAGAGCATTTTGTTGGGAGTGTTATGTTCATTGTAGGATGGTTAGCAGTGCCCTTGGCCTCTGCAAACAAGAGTCCAGTTGCACTCCAGTTGTAACTACCAAAAATGTCTCCAGATATTGCCACATGACTGCTGAAGGCAGGGAGACAAATCACTCTTTTCTATAAACCACTGCTCTAGATAGACATTTCCAGATGGTAATTGAGTACTTGGATCTGAAGCACAGAAAAAGCTCTGAGATCAAGACAAGATTTGTGGATGTGGAGTCTGGCATGTATTAGATGCTCCACAAATATTTGTTAAATAAATATAAGTGGTTTACAGAATTGAGTGTCATCAAGTCTTTCCAACTTTATGTCAGTTCTTTGAACTGAAATAAAATTATTCTTACAAACTATATAAAAATGTTCATTTTCAAGTTAAGATGTATTGGTTAGCTCTTGCTTATCTTTCAAATAGGAAAGACTTTCAAATGGTAGAACATATTGAAATTGTTACTATACCCCCAGGTAAAGCCAAAGTCAGAAGTAGTTTTAATATCAAAATGAATGAACAAAAAGAGTGAAGTGTCCTCATAGCCTACATTTCCTTTTTCCCAACTCCTCTGGGGAAGAAGAGCAAAGAGCAGATTTTCAAGGCTCATCTTTGCCTCTTTCTCAGTCTTTGCCCCTTTTCTTCCCCTTTGATCGTGCTCTTTGTGACAGTAGCAAAAATGAAGACAGAAACCAAGAATCTGGGGCTCTATGATAGAAAAATGGAAGATGAAAAGTGTCTTAAACCAGAATGGTGATTCAGGAAACACTGTTGCCCATGGCCTGGGAGTTACTTCATCCACCAAATTCTAAGTCTACACCTGTTTTTGTTTGGCTTGCTCTTAGTTTAGTAATGAAAATCACATTTAACATAAATGTGAATTTTCCTAGTGAGGATAACAGAGATGAAGTGACTTGCCCATGAAACATGAGACATGCACAACACAGAGTTCTTTCTTAGAGTCTGGCATTGGGTCCCAGGACCCAGGGAGATCTCCCATCTCTCTTGTTCCTGGGAGGGAGGGAAGGAGGGAGGGGGAGAGGGGGAGAGAGAGAGAGAGAGACAGACAGACAGACAGACAGAGAGAAGAGAGAGACAAACAGAGAGAGAGAAGAAGAGAGAGAAGAAGAAGAGAGAGAGAGAAGAGAGAGACAGAGACAGAGAGACAGAGAGAGAAGAGAGAGAGGAGAGAACTCTTGTTCTTGTGCTCTTGGGGAAATGATTTACCCCAAGGCACTCATGGTGTATAACAGATTCATAAGGACTCAGATAGGAGTAATTAGGCAGTGAGACTTTATTAGCAGAGCAAAGTGAAGTGAATATACAGAAATGGAAATTAAAGTATATTATGTCCTCAGAGAGGAGACAGATTGGACTTAGGTGGGTACAGTAGGCCAATTATATTCCTACCTGGAGTTTATATTCCCTATTTGTCCTCCTTAGGCCTTCATGTAGTCCTTGTAGTTAATTAGAAGAGAGTCTCTGTCTCTCTGTCCTTATTTCCCCGTCTCATGTCTAACTGACTCAGTGCTCAGGAAGGTCCCAGAGCTAGAAAGATGTCTTTGGCCTTGAGTGGGTTTAATTTACTCAGTGCTCATATTCAACAAGTGTCCTTTAAAAACACAGTCTTTGTCCATTAGGGTCCTCACTCAGTATAGCTAGCTCCCTAACACAAGGTCTCAAGTCAGAAAATGACCATTTAATCTTTGAATTCCCAAGATATGGAATAATCACTGATGAATATCTTTCTGAACCTGGCTGATCAATGCAAGAGGGCAAGGAGGTGGCAAGATGCTCTTTTAAGAAAGGACTGTCTCAGGGCAATAGTTGGGATTCAGTTCAGCAGTTCAGTAGCTTTGGATGTGAAGATATTTAATTAGAGACTAATTTAAAGTCTTCATGATTTTAAAGGAATTAATTCAAAACCTGGCAAAGTGAGGAAATCTACTTCTAAGAAGACAGAATAGAGGGCTTCTGAGAACTCACTCCTACTCCTCAGAAGAATTCTGGGGAGAGGATGGAAAGAGGGTCCTTGAATGAAGTTCCTGCTTAAGGATCTGGCACAACAAGAACAACATCTCTGGCATAATACACTCGAAGCAAGATTAAGAATTTTCAGTGAAGTTCCAAAAGAGATAACCACAAGTAGAAAATCACTAGCTGTTGCTTTTGATAAAAGCGGCAGCATTTCTCTTCCCTCTTGGTGTGGTGGCCTACATGAATTACAAGTATTTTTCCCATAGTTTTTGTTAAGGTAAAATATACAAGATAAAAAATTTAACATTAACCATTTAAAAGGTATAACATAATAGCGTTAAATATATACACAACGTTGCTTGAGCATCAACATTACCTAATTTTAGAATTTTTAATCATTCCAGATAGAAACTCTATGTCAGCTAAGCAGTTGTCCCCGTCACCACCACTTACCCCTCTTTCCAGTCTCTAGCAGCCACAATTCTGAGATTTGGCTAGTCTCAATTTCTGCTATAAATAAAATCATACAAATGGCCTTATGTATCTGGCTTCTTTCAATTAGCATATTATTCTTAGTTCCATCCACTGTTAAAACAAATGAAAGTCATCCAAATAAGAATAAGTACAAGCTTTTTATTCCCCCAAATAATTCTATAACAAGGGAGTCTGCCACTATTATTTGCATTTGGCAGAGATTCAAAAGCAGGCAAGGGAATGTGAAGTCTTTATAATATGGAAAAAAAGGAAGCCTTCAGATTTGTCCAGATTGGAGGCTGTTGGCATGGGAGAGTGAAAAATGAGTTAACCAGAAGTAGGGCACCCTATGTGACTGGGAGCATATTTGACCTTCTCTGATTGGTCTTAAGTGGAGAAAATTAGGAAACACCAGCAGTTATTATGTCCTGATTGGAATAAAGTGCTACAGATGTTTTAATTTGACTTCCTGGAATAGTTGCTACAGATGTGAGCCAGAGTTTCTATATTTATGTATGTTCTAGCCTTTGTCCATATATATATACATACATACATACATACGTACATACACACATACACACATATACATATATGCATATATACATATATATGATGGACTGAGCAGAATATCTATATACTTATATAAAAAAAACTGTGGTATAACTACATAAGGGACTACTACCTGGAAATAAAACGGAATGAATTACAAAAATTTTAGAGTAATGTCAGCAGGATGACAAATTAGGAAGTCGGAGACTTTCATATCCCTTTGGAAACATTTGAAAAGACAGCTAAAGATAAGTGGAGACTGGTGAAAATAACTTAATAACTTTTGTTTTGAGAAACAAAAGGATTGCAACAATGCAGTGAATGTCAATCAAGAAAAAAATCGCATTAAAATAGTAGAGGTACGCCTGAAATGTAAATAAAAAGAAACATCCAAATCTTTACCATTTTGAATTGATTTTTGGGAGTGGCATTAAGAAGAAGTATAGGTTCACGTCTTTGCATGTGGCTATTCAGTTTTCCCAACACCATTTGTTGGAAAGACTTTTCTTTTTTCCATTGTCTGCTCTGGGCTTCTTTGACATAAATTAACTGCCCACATATGTGTGGGATTATTTTTGGGCTGTCAATTTTATTACATTTGTTTTTGCATCTTTTTTTAAACAAATACCATACTGTTTTGATTACTATCACACTATAGTTTTGGTTTGAATTCGGGAAGAGTAATTTCTCATTTTTCTCTTCTGTATTCTAAGGACAGCTTTGGTTATCCAGGGTCTTTTGTAGTTTCATACAAATTTTAGTATTGCTTGCTGTAGTTCCTTGAAAAATGTCATTGGAATCTTGATAAGAATTTCATATTGCTTTGAGAAGATAGCTATTTAAGAATGTCAGTACTTCCAACCCATGAGCATGGACTATCTTTCCATTTCTTTGTGTATTCTATTTATTTTAATAATACCTTGTAAGTTTCATTGTTCACATCATTTACTTACTTTGCTAAGTTTATTCCCAGGTATTTTATTCTCTTTTATGTTATTGAAAATGAAATTGTGTTCCTAATTTCCCTTTCTTTTAGTCACTGTGTATAGAAATGCCACAGATTTTTGTATGCTAGTTTTGTATCCTTCTGCCTAACTGTACTTACACATTTATTGTTTCTAATAGATTTTTTTTTAATTTTGAGTTAATAAAAGAAAGATTTATTGACTCACCCTCTTGGGGTAGTTTAGGTTTGCCACCTCTGGCTGAGTATAGTCCACATATATCTTAAGGACCTGGGTTTGCATCCCATGGCCAGTGGGTGTAGGGTGTGGGGAATAACAACCAATATGCACAAATAAACTAAAAATAAATGAAAATGTTTCTTCCTCTTCTCTCTTCCTGTGTACCTGCCTATTCACCTTCATTGTTGCTTATACCTTTCTTTTAAGAAGTTGTATACCCAATGAAATACTACTCAACTATAAAAAAAAAAAACAACTGAGATCTTGCCTTCTGTGACAACTTGAATGGAACTTAAGGTGATTGTGTTAAGTAACATAAATTAGAAAGAGAAAGAAAAAATATTGAATGGCTTTACTTATATGTGGAATATAAAGAAATAAAGCAAGCAAACAAACAGAGCACAACAAAAATACCCTTAAACTTTGAAATGAAAACTTTAAGGGAGCTGTGAGGGGAGGGAACTATAGATAGAAAAGGTCAAATTGGTAGTGGTAAATGGTACTATAACTGGTGGTGGGTATGCAGTGCTAGGCACATTGATCAAGGTATGAGTCTATTCTCTTTAAGGTTACATATTATTATAAACTAATGACACATCAATTTTAAAAAGAAACAAAACAAATGAACAAACAAAATGAAACAAAACAAGCAGACTGTTAGATTTTAAGAACAAAATGGTGATTGCCAGAGGGGAAGAGGGGTAGGAAAAGTAGCTAAAGAAGATCAATGGTACGTGATGAATGGAAACTAGATTTTGGTGGAGAACATAAAGCAGCACATACAAATGTTGAGCTATAACGTTGTCCACCTAACACCTATATAATGTTCTAAATCAATGTTACTTCAATAATTCTTAATGACAGGAAATTTCATGGTAAGGGATTTTGCTCACCTTTGCTTCAATTCTTTCCTATCTCAACAGAACATGGGAAGAGTAAACAGAGTCTTGAATCTCAATTCCCTCCTTTTAATTAGAGAAAACAAAACACCTCATGTGTAGCTTCCTAACCTATCTGGGGGTTGCCTAATAAATGTTTCTGTTTATGTAGCTCTGAGCTCAGGTGAGAGGAAGATGCATAGCTTCAATTTCAGGATGCAAAAACCATGGGAAGCAGATAGCATTGTTCATGAAATCTTCAAGGGACCTAGAGACATGAAGATGTCTGGGTCAGAATGTTACCGATAAATAGTAAAACATTTAAGTTCCTGAGAAGAGGCTGTAATGAGTTTATTTGGTTAACATACTTATGCACAGACACAGGCCTAGGGAAATCATAGCCAGAACAAACCTGAGAGGTCTATAAGCTTTTACTCCAGACTGAATCTAAGGCTCAAAATATGACCTGTTAATTAGTAAGCTCTTCTCCAGCATGGAACCAATCTGCAAAGATTGAAAGAGGTGGATGTTTTTGCAAATTGCCATTATCCAACACAAAATTCAAGGCATACAAAGAATAAGAAAATGTGGCTCACTTAAAGGAAGAAAATAAAATGGCAGAAATCATCTGTGAGGAAGCAAGACACAGAACTACAAGTGAAAAAAAAAGTAAAACAAATTCTAAAAAAATTGCAAAGAACTAGCATAAATCAGGAAAATAATACATGAACAAAATGAGAAAATTCAAAGGAGAAATATAAAAAGGACCGAAATGGAAATTCTGAAGATGACAGATGCAATACATGAAATGAAAAATTCACTAGAGAAGTTCAACAAGAGGCTTGAGCAGGTGGAAGATGGAATAAGTGAGCATAAAAATAGATAATTTGAAATCATTGAGTCCGAGGAGCAAAAGGAAAAAGTAAACAGTGCCTAAGAGATTTACTAGAAACCATGGAGCTGACCAATATACACATTATAGGAATTACTGAAAGAGAAGAAAAAGGAGGCAGAAAACTACTTCTTTTTCCACTGCCCAAGACAAAGACTCTGTGTTGAGTGCATTGACTATTAATTCTCTCAACTACATGATGTGCCCTGATGGAGTAGCTATTAGGACTCCATCTTCGACTCAGCCATATTCCACATACCTCCCAAGGACCCAGGTTCCTGCCATGGGTGAGGGTGGAGAAAACAACCAAGATAAACAACTA
>RJWH01009687.1:0-21036 GCA_004363575.1 Solenodon paradoxus
TCTGGGATCAGGAAAACAAACTGATGCTTTACGAATTGCTCTTTGCTTTCAAACAGTGTCAACACTTTTCAGGAGAAATCCAGCACTTGGTTATAACAGAGTGAAAGCCAGCGCCCCCAAGAGCCCGGGCCTTGCCAGCACGCATCGCGGCAAGTGTGTTATTTCCAGCTGTGGCCCATCGAGGTCCTGCAGGCTCGTGAGAATCTTTACCACTCCCTCAACAACCTGGAAGATTGAAAATTGGGGCTATTCCCCAGCATGAGGATTTTTACCAGAAACAACCTTTCTATCAGAGAAACCTGTCTCGGTGGGACCTTATGTCTTCGTGCGCTGGGTCACCCTCTCCTCCATCTCAGATCCCCTCTCTCCTTGAAGCCCCAGGTCCCTATCCTTTCCTTTAGCTCAGGATGTATTTCCCCAATCTGTCTCCTTTACTTTAAAATCACAGTGCATTCTGCATATGTACATCATCAAATTTGGTCTTTTTTTCCTCCTACTAATCTGTCTGATGCTCACTTGTTTGTGTGACCGGTCTGTGAAGAAGCTGGGGGGGTGGGGGTCGGGATTTTCCCGATGGAAGCATCTCCCTGAGCTCGCCCCTCCTCTCCAGGCTCTGGCTACACTGCTCCTTCCTCTTCCAAGGACTCCAATTTGGGGATCTTTTTGAGTCAGGTTCACATAACCTAAAATGAACATGTTAGAGTGTATAATTCAGAGGTATCACTCAATTATCAATTGCCAGTATTTTTAAGGTTCCTTTTCCCAACTGTCCTTAAGCAAAATCAACTCACTGCTGAGCATAATAAACAAGTTTTATCCGGTTGGCCAAGGCAGCAGAGAGACTAAGGCTCTACCCGCCGTGTCAAGGGAAAAGGGATCGGACGGGGGTGTTTAAAACCGTCAGCGTGGGGTGGGTGATCTGGGGAGGAGTTAGGGCAGAGTCTGGTGGTCAGAATTCTGAGAAATGGGGACACAGTTCTGGGGAGAGAGGTTGACACCCTGACATGGTTTACAGCGGATCTGTCATGGTGCCAGGACGCGGGAGTGTCACCGTGTCACAGGGAGAGTAGGGAATTGTGGGTGGTCGGCCATGGGAAAGCCGTGGGTTACGTAGCTCTCTTTCTTTTGCTTTTAAAGGAAAGGTGCGGGCAGGAGTGAAGGTGAGTAGGCCAGCAGGAAGCGAGAGGAAGAAGCATTTTTTTTTTTAATTAGTTGTTCATCTTGGTTGTCCCCCTCCACGCCCCCAGGATGCGAGCCCGGGTCCTTGGGATGTGTGTGGACTGTGCCAGGGAGGTCACGGAGGTAACTGCTAGCTCCTCCACCACGGGCGCTATATATCTGTATATACATGAAGATGAATCCATCTTCTTCTGGTTAACATTTAGCTTAAAGGATGTTCAGCAGAAGAGCATTTTGTCATTTCTACACAGATGGGACTGAAAAACAGGTGTTCATCAGAGAAGAGCGCTGTTAGAACCAGAATAAGCTGGCCGTGGTGCTCGGGTTTTAGGAAAGGGGAGGGACCTGCTACACCTGGGTGACAGGCATTTGGTCTATTCACAGTCCTTTCTTCTTGTTTAAGACATTCCCCCCATAAGCCCTGGTGGAGTAGCGGTTAGGTCAGCCGCCTTTGGCTGGCGCAGTCCATGTACATTCCAAGGACCAACGTTCATGTCCCGGGGCCCGTGAGAACAACCAAGATGAACAACGAAATACAATAAATAAATGCTTCTTCCTCTCTCTTCCGGCCTGTCTGCTCGCCTTCATTCCTGCCGCACCTGTCCTTAAAAAAAAAAAAAGTCCCCTAAACCATCACTTGTTATAGGAAATGATGGCCGCGGGAGATGACAGGTGCGCTTCTTTCTCACGGTCTCTCCACCTAACCTGGCACTGACCACTTGCCTCCGGTGTCATGCCACCAGCACCTCTATCGAACTCCAAGTCACCTCCAGCACCCAGAGGAGGCCCCTACCCACTAGCAGCCCCTCCCAGTCCCCCTCACCCCGGTCACCACACCGCGCAGCTTTCTGTCTGTGGCCCTGTCTGTTCTGGACACCCACGTCCACAGGGCCCCACCACACGTGACCTCTCCTGTCTGACCCACCTTCATGCTTCCAGGGCCGTTCCTGTGGTAGCGGGATCCACCTCAGAGACTTTACACTCACTGTCCCCTCTGCCTGGGATGCTTTTCCTTCAGCTGGTCCAGGATGCTCGCCCCACTTCCTTCAGGTCTTTGCTCAATGTCCCTTCTACCCTGATATCCCGTTTAAAATCACGACCCGCCTGGCCTCGGTCCCCGGCTCTCCAAAGGGCTCTTATCCCCTCGAGGTTCTGTGCATTTAATTTTTTAAAGTGAAGGTACAGGCAGGAATGAAGGGGATCAGGGCCAGGCAGGAAGAGAGAAGAAGGATTTTATTTCTTTAACTGTTCGGCTTGGGTGTTCCCTCAAGGACCTTGAGAATGTACGTGGATTACACCCCGTGAACTAAACCACTCAGTCACCAGGGCCGCCGATTACGTGATTTTCTTTTATTTCTTTTTTTTTTTGAAGGACAGGTGTAGGCAGGCAGGAAGAGAGAGGAGGAAGAGACATCTTTATTTTATTTTTATTTCGTTGTTCACACTGGTGGTTTCTCCCCACTCCCACCGCACAACCCCGGGTCCCCAGGTGCTGGCCGGCTCTTTCCAGGTGAGCGCCCTAACCGCTGCTCCACCAGGGAGCGCCCATTCTGTGCGTCCCACTGTGAGTTCTGGATGCCGCTGACCCAGACCGACCTTCCGTCCCCAGCCCACTGGAGCTGTCCTCTCCGCTTCTCTCCGCTTTTCCGCTTTTCCCTTTTGCCCCCTCCTCCCTGGAATAGACCCATCATCTAACGCAGCAAGGGCACATCGGGTACTCTTGGAAAATCCACTTAGATAAATACATCTTTAGGGAGAGATTTACTCATCTTATTGTCGTTACTTAGACAAATGATCCCAACTGTGAATATCATTAATTTCCTCAAAAATCATCTTAAAACGTCATTTATCTGAAGGTGCCCAAACAGTCAAATCAATCGGACTGCACAAAACCCTATGAAACAGGAAGCCAAGCAAAGTCATTTGTTAGCACCAGGAGAATTCTTATCGCTCCCTCTCTGCCATAACTCTTATCTCAGTCTGGATGAGTGGAATCCAGAGGCTGGGTGGAGGGAGGTCACTTCCCTGCAGCTGCCCCTTCCGCTGAGAAAAAGCCGATTTGTATCCTTAAAGGGGAAATGCATGTTTCAGTTTTTTAATGTCTTCAAGCAGGGTTTGTAGACCCTTTTCCACTGGGGCAGCTTTCAGCCCACGGAGTTATGTCAGCCCCTTCCACAGCCACAGGGACACAGGGGCTGAGGCAGGAATTGGTGACACCTATTTTGTAACTGGAGGAGGTAGGGGCAAAGGTTTGGTGTGGGCTATACTGAGGAATATGGTACCCGCAGGTGCTGGGAGCTTCAGTGGTGCTGGTGACTTGGATATTTCCTCAGATGTCATCTCCAGAGGAGGCCTTCCCTGGCTACCCTTTTTTTTTAATAAAGGAAAGTGAATAAAGGGGAGCAGTTGGGCAGGAAGAGAGAGGAAGGAAGAAACTATTTATTTAGCTGTTCATCTTGCCTGTCCCCTCCACTCTGACCCCAGGTCTTGAACCTGGGACCTTGGGATATATGTGGACTGCACTCAGGGTGCACTAGACGACTAAGCAACTAGCGTTTGCCTTAATTATTTTTTAATTTACTTTTTTTTTAGCACAGTAAAGTGCACAAATCTTAAATGCACAGTTCAGTGAATTTATTATAACACCATTTAACTACCTCTCATATCAGGAAATAGCTCACTTCCAGTTCCCTGGGAAGTTTTCTCCTTTATCTTCCCTGTCAATCTCCCCCACATGGGTCACCACCAGTTTGACCTGTTTATTTGACTTGTTCTAAAACTTCATATAAACGAAAACATACAGCATGCATTCCCTGTTTGTTTTGTTTTGTTTTTTTAAAGAGAGGAAGAAAGGCAGGCAGGAATGCAAGCAGGCAGGTGGGAAGGAGGGAACAGAGGAAGAAACATCATGTATTTGTTTGTTTCATTTTGGTTCCCCCCTGCCCCACCTCCGCCCAGGATCACGAACATGAATCCCTGGGCTTTACATGGTCTATGTCCCCGTCGCTGTATCAGCCACCTTAACCACCAGGGAACTCCACGCACTATTTTCTACATCTGGATGCATGGATGCATGCATGGATGGATGGATGGGTGGGTGGGTGGATGATGGATGGATGGGTGGGTGGGTGGATGGGTGGGTGGATGGGTTGATGGATGATGGATGGATGGGTAGTCGGAAGAAAAGAAGGATAGATCAGTGGATGCTTGGGTACATGGATGTGTGAATACATGCATGGATGGAAGGATGGGTGGGCAATAAATGCATAGATGCATCTATTGAAGGATGAATGGGGCAAATGATGCTTGTCAGCCCTTAGGGATTCTGGGTACGTTTTTTGCCTGGACATGGGTCACATGAGGCAGGGATGGAGTGGAGGTAATCAGGCTCAGGCCTGACACCCAGCAAAGTGGCAAGGACCTGTAGAGCAACTCTCTCTGTACCTTCTGGCCTCAGCCTCCTCCCCACACACACCTCTCCAGGCCTGGAACCCCTGCCCACCCCATTCGCAAAACCCCAGGCTGGGGTTCCTCCAGGCGGGAGTGGAGGAGATGGAGGAGGTTGCCAGGAGGTTCCTAACCACCGTGAATGTATTTTCCAAGTCTTATCGCCTCACACGCTGCCATCACCAAGACCCAGGGAAGCTGTTTCCTCGGATCCCCTCTCCCAGGATCTAGCTTTTGCCCACCTGGCGTGGCCCTTCAGGAGTCCTGAGGGGGAACAGCTGGGGAGTTAGGGCCGGTGGGACCCTCCCAGGACGGGCTCTGAGCGCCCCCTGACGGCCACTGCTTTTCCAGCGCTACTCGCTTCCCGCTGGACTTGGGGGCCCTGCATTTATGGTCTACGTACCGGGATCACTCAGGAAGAAAGGCGTTAATGCTCTCACAGGACCAAAGGCGGCGCCGCAAGACCGCTCCTGCCACGGTCACCCGGACGTCCCGCCCGGACCCCTCAGAGCGGTTCTTTGCCAAACTGGCCCAATCTCGGGGCCTCCCCTTGTCCTTCCTGCGGGTATTTCCAGACTTGGGCGGGTGAGGGTGTCCACGGGAGTGTTCCCCCCACCACCCAAATTCCTCCCACCCACCACCATCACCTCTCTGGCTACTGGGTCCCCTGTGCTGGCCCCAACCCCACCCTTCCCCGCTTTCCGGCCTCTCCCAACAACCTCTTTTCTCTCTTCCCCACTTTTGTCAACACCAGTTCCTAGTTTACACCCACCGCTTCAAACGTCACCTACACCCACGGGCCTCTCCCTGACCAGTCCCGAGATGGAACATTCCCATGAAGCCACCGATTTGATCCCAGAAGCTAAGCGACATTTCTGGGGCCCCAATCCCATTTCCCTTGAGTTGTTCCCTTTTGAGTGGGCTTGTCTCTAACTGTCATTCATTCCCTGTGCCCCTCGCATCGCCCCCACCGGCAGGGACGGTGACAGCGCAGTGCTTTCTGGAATGTGTGTTTCTGAGGTCAACTGTGCCCCCTCTCAGTGTGGACACATAAATCACTGCTGTGAAGCAAAGTCCACTTTATTTGTATGTATTTTCAGATGGAAGGAAGAGAGAGAAAGCAGCATTTTAAGGGATTGGTTTTCATATTTGGTGGTTCCCTCCACCCCAGAGTCGTGAACCCGGGTCCTTGAGCTCTGTGTGGTCCACACCCCGGCCGTCTCAGTCCCCTGAGCCACAATGGCAAGCTCACAGTACTTTGTTTTGTTTTTTAAATATTATCGTTTTTGTTTCATTTTGTTTTGTTTTTGAGGAAAGGTGCCGGCAGGATGAAGGTGAGCAGAGGCAGGCAGGAAGAGAGGAGGAAGGAGCGCTTGATTTATTTTTATTTCATTGTTGATCTGCGTTCTTTCCAAAATCAATTTTAACCAAGAGAAATGTATTGGGGAATTATTTAGTGTCTACTGAAGGATTTAGCTGCACCTGCCCTTAAGAGAATTGGTTTCTTGTGAATACAGTTGATGCAGGAAGGTTGGCATGGTGTGACCCACAAGTCCTTTTCATCCCAGGGGGCCCGGGTCTGCGTCCCAGGCCGGAGGGATTAACCAAGACGAACAACGAAATAAAATAACGATGCCTCTTCCTCCTCCCACTTCCTGCCTGCCTGCTCGCCTCCATTCCCGCCTGCACCTGTCCTTGGAAAAAAAAGAAAGAGGGAAACACTGAACCTTCCCCATCAGAGAAAAGGCATCACTTGACATTTGGTCAATTCTTACATTCTTGGTTAACAACAGGAAAGTTCACAGTCAGGGGCTCTCTGTGCGGAAATGCAAAAGGCCAAGGCTATTCGTGTTTTCCCTAAACATCTTCATCCCGTGGTTTACACAGCTGTCTTGGTGCCGGGGGTGTGACTGGCCCCGTTCATGGGGGCAGGTTGGTGAAGGTGGGGATTGCGTGTACTTGCCGTGGGCAAGTCCCCCGGGTGCAAACCTCTCTTCCTGGCACTGTGGCTCCATCGCGGAGGGTCAGCACCCTCCTGATAGTGATTATCAGGTTGCGGGGTCAGACACTCGTTTTGCCCTGTCCTTTGGGCCCCCTTGCTGAAGGCTTTCTTGACCTTGAACGTCTGCAGCATCTCAATCTCTGTAGCTGCTGTATTTGTTTACCTCACACACAGACGGCACCTCTGCCTCCAAGCATTCCTCCGCACATGGCCTGAGTGCCTCTTCGTCCCACCCCACACCCACATGCAGCCCCCCAGCCCTTTTCCACTTTCAAAACGCATCCAGACCAGACCACGTCTCACTTCCAGGACGCCCCCAGCCCAGCACCCCCACACTACTGCAATTGCCTTCTTGCTTCCTGCTCCTCTCGCCCCCTGCAATCTGCTCCTCACATACGGTCAGAAACTCCCCGCAAGTGGTTGACCTGGGGCTAGGCTGCAACATGGCCCTCACCTCCCGCACAGTCTCCTGGGTTGACTTGGTTGCAGACACCCAGGCCTCCTTGATGGTCCCAGGGCTCCCGACCCCAGGGCCTTTGTACTGGCTGTTCTACCCAGCCGCCCACATGGCTGCCCACCTCTCTCCTTCGGTCTCTGCTCCAATGTCAGCGACTGGGAGCTGTGTTTTGGTTTAGTACCCGGGTGGGCACGTGGAGAAGGGCTCTTCCAAATGTAGAGAGGACACAAGAAGGTTGGAATTTCAGGTCCGGACAAGTCACCCTCTTCTCCAGGCTGCAGGCTCCTCAGTGGGACAGGGATCCCAGTGGCACCTGTCTGCCTGGGACCACAGGGATCCCACACAGAAAGAGCTTTCTACACATGGAGCAAGTTTGTCTTTCTAAAGGGATTGAAGCTCCTTTTTAAAGGAAAGGGAGGAATCTAGGATGTCGCCAGGGTTCTGGCCAGGAAGACTTTTAACCTAAAAGCTGATTTATTTTTTTTTTGTTGTTAAAAGGCCCTGCAGCGGCCATTGTGCAGACACACCACTTGTCAAAACCTGTTTCCTATTGTTCTCGACTGGGACCCTTTGCTGTGAACCTTCAGAGCACAGTGGAGACTCCTGAGGGAAACTTTGCACTTTGGATTCCTTTTTTGTTCCCCCCACCCCCACCCACGGAAATTTGGACAAGTGATGACAAAGAAAGCATCCCTGACCCACCTGCAACCCCACGGGTTTTCTTCGATGGACTCGTGGCACACATCCTGTTTACAAGCCTCGCGGCTGACACATGGCCTCTCCGCGCACGTGCACCTGACCTTGGGCGCTGGCAGCCGCGGTCATTACCGCGTTTCCTTCCATTCTGCCCCGCGCTGTGGCAGACCTGCCCCCGATGATGCTTTTCCCAAATCTTCCAGCCGCTTCCTGCGGACACTTTCCCAAGAGTGCCATCAGGGCTCAAGAGGCAAGAGCGCTAGCGAGCAGCTCTTGGCATGGTTTGCAAGTTTCCACTTTTTTTTTTCTCGTCATCTTCGGTTCTTCCGAACATTGTTTTCACAGCAAGCACTTCTGGGGGGCTTTCTCGGGCTGCGCCAGGCTGTTCGAAACTCGTCGATCCACGTCACCCTGTGACCCGTGGTAGGAGCGATCATGTCCATCTTGTAGATGGGGACCTAGGCTGAGAAGCCACAAGGCCACACAGCCAGTAGGGCGCAGAGCTGGGACTTGTAAGCAGGATGCGGGCCCCAAGTCTATGGCCTCAAGCACAGGTCTAGGTGGTGCCTTCAGAGGCCTCCCATCTCTCAACAGCCTTGTGGTGGGCACTCTGTGGTGTCAGTCATATTGTCTTTATCCAAAAGGTGGGGAGTCCTTCCAAAGACTTTTTTTTAAAGCTGAAGGGCAGTAGGCAGGGAGAGGAGAGAAAAGCCTTTTATTCTGATTTGGTTGTTCTCCTAGACCTGGGACGCCAACCCAGGACCTCCAGATGTCCGTGGACTGTGCTCCTGTGGAGGCGGCTCACCCAACTGCTACTCCACCAAGCCGCTCCCCAAATCTTATATTACAGAAGCAGATCAAGGCTTTGCAGTGCCTGAAGCTTTAATAATTTGAGGGACCTGTGTGCTAGGAAAAAAATCAGCTGAAAAATTCAAAAGGAGGCACACCCTAGTGGAGTAGAGGCTGGGCCCACCCTCTGGCCAAGCGCAGGCCACACACACACAACCCAAGGAACTGTTTGCTCCCCACGGCCTGGGAAGCCACCAAGATGAAGTAAAAAAATCAATGCTTCTCCCTCCTCTCCTCCTGCCTGCCTGCTCCCCTTCATTCCCGCTGCGCCCCTCCTTAAAGAAACCAGCGATGCAGGGCCTTGGAAAGGGCCCACGCCAAGAAGTGCCCCTGAAACTTAAGCTCGGTGAACATCACACCAACTTGAAGGTGTATTTGTGGCAAATTGGGAACCGAGTTCCCTGAGGCCCACACCGAAGCCATAGATACCGAGCATGGTGCCTCAGAGGCGGATGGCCTGTCTTAAGTACCTCAACAGAAATGCAGGCAGGGGTGCACCCCTTTGGCTTACAAATCATTAACTAGAGTTCAAGGCCTGTTGTTTCATTTTAATGTAAAATTCAGATGTGAGACGGAATTTACCTGCAATAAAACACAAATGCATCTTGGCCACAGGCTCCGCTCTTTGCACACATGGGAACAGACGCATTTCCTGAGGACTCTGCCCAACACCCAGGCTGTCCAAACCCAGGTGTCCATGCCTGCCAGATGCCCCACTGGTTGGTGTCTGGACGTGAAGCTGCCACCTTGCCAGTAGGTTCTTCGGCTGCTGTACGGGGTCAGAAGCAGGGCTTGAGGCCCTTGAGTGGACACAGAGAGGCCATATTTTCACCCCCACCTACCACCCCTGCCCTCTGCCCCCCAACACACTCAGAGATGTTTGCTTCTCTGTCCAACACTCCTTTTTATTTTTAAGGTGGGAGGAGGCAGGAACAAGCGGGACACCATTCCTTAAAGTCATGTTTTATGGGATGTGGGAGTAAGGTGATGGCTGACGTTGGTCTCTTCTTTCATAAACTGCTTTATTTTTATACACCTCGTCCCAGAGAAAACTTCCTCCCAAGGCCATAAGGAAACCAGGAGACGGACTAACAGTAGACTAAACACACTGAACACTCCTCACAGAAGATCACCATATAAAGTCAAGCTGGTAGTCCGGGAGAAATGTGTGTGACCTGACAGGCGCCAGAGCCTTAATAAATAAAGAGTTGCACATAACAAACAAAATGACAGTCTATGAGAAAAGTTAAAGGTTTGAACCAGCACAGAAGAAACTGCCAGTTGTCATCTGAAAAGATGCTCAAACACACAGGAACCAACCCAACAGGATGAAAAAGTGTGGTCCAACAGTGACGCTATAAGCAAAGAAGTGAGACCCTGTGCTGTCAGAAGATGCAAATCAGCACCGCTGACTCCCTCGAGTAGCTTTTTAAACCCCTCCCTTAGGCCCAGGGACTTGTACCACAGACACACAAGCAACAGCCTGTGCACAGACATCCCCTCCAGCCCCAGATTCCTGAGGAGCAATGTGGGCCTGGTGGAGAGTGGTTCTTGGTCTCCATGCGTCGTTACCATGACTCATAGTGAGAACAGTCTTCTATCACTTCTATTATTTATAGAATACAACTTTTGAAAGATTCTTTATAAAAAGGAAAGGCAAACCCTGATGTACTTCAGATCCTACCTTTAAAGTGGGGATCATTCCTGCCCGCCTTAAGGGGTTTCCAAAGGCTCAGCAAACAGCCGCTAGGATGTGCTAAGGGCTAGTCAAGCTCTGCCTCTCACTAACCCACCCCCATGGCTCAAGCACATGCCAAGAAAAAAGTAATTTGTGGGTTTGGTTTCAAGACCTGAAGCCAGAGGTGGCAAAAAATACAAGAATAAAAAACAAAAGGCCTGACTCTCGGGCACCTGGGTAGAAAGCCATCACATCAGGAACCCAGATCTGGCCTCCCCTGCCCTCCTCTCCCACAGACTGCGTGCCCATGTCTGCCGACTTCCTCTGTGACCACGCTCACACCTGGGACAGGGCTTTGCTTTGCTGGAGGCGAATGTCCTGCATCTACCTCCTGGGTGATGGGGGGACAGAGGGGAGTTGCCAGCACAAGAGACGGTCAGTCACGAGACGCAGGGTGCCGGTCAGAAGGTGCTTTATTGAAGGGGGGGCTCCAGCATCTGGTGGCAGCTACAGCCTAGGGAGAGAGGAGCATGCTAAACTAAGGATGGGCACCCACGTGTTCACCCAATGCCCTCTGGAGTTTGGGCACTTCGGTTTCTCCTTCAGAACTGCCCCCCACCCACTCTGGGTCCTGGGCATCTGCAGGGTTGGCCCTCTCTTCACTTTGGTTCCCCAGTTTCTGTTGCAGACAGGTGAGGGCTGCCTGGCGGGGCGTGGGGGGCACTCACTGGATCTCGCGGAAGGCCCGCTTCTCCACCAGCTTGACTTTGTACTTGCGCTTGAACCTGGAAAGGACAGAGAGCGGCCGTGAGCAGCTGTCCACAAGTGCAGGTCTCCTGACGCCCAGGTCGCCGGCCTCACCTGGCCCTCTCCCGGGGCTCGATCATGTTTCTCCTCTGAAAGCTCTTGAACCGGTCTCGGAGGATGTTGCCCTCGGGCTGCAGAAGAGAGGGCTCAGTGGGCACCTGACCTCCACAGGGGACGGCTGTGCTCTGGTCAGCCAAGACCCCTGTTTTGCCTTACATACTAGGGGTCCTGAGTTCATGGGGCTCAGTCTGAGAGGCTGGGGATTCTGAGCCACATTCTGGGCTGGGTTTGGAAGGCCAGAAGGAAGGAGGCTGGTAAGTAGAAAGGGGGATCGAACAGAGGGGCAGAGGGCAAAGGCCAGGGGTCAGAGGGAGCACGGTGCACAGTGGGCCACCTGTGAAGGGAACTGGTGGAGCCCCAAGGCCGACCAGACTGGGTCCAGCACAGGCTTCAGGGAGACCCCTCTGGGTGGGGGTGAAGTGACAGGAGTGCGCCTGGAGTCCAGGCCTCAAACCACCGCCCAGCGCAGCCCCTTCCTGGAGAGCCAACCCACGACCCGGTGCCCTCAGCCCCCAGGCATCAGCCCCACTGGCCCAGCCTGGGGGAGCCGTGATGTCGCCCACAGCCCCTGCGGGCACGGGGAGCAAGGATGTGCGTCATCACCGGGCACACAAGTCTCCCCAGCAGCACCCCAACACCGGCGGGGGCACGCACCTTCAGGGTCCTGAGAGAGTCGGACAGCTCCGAGCTGAGCTGCACGTCAATGTCAGGGTCCTGATACCTGAAGAATGGGGCACAGTGTGCGGTTCAGCCTGGCCCCGGGCCCTGAGTCCGGAGGCCCCTCTTGGGGAAGAGGCAGGCTGGGCAGTGCGAACAGGGGCCCTCGGGGGGAAGAGAAGTCTCCCAGGAGCGACCTGGACCCGCCGACCCTCCCCAGGACCCTGCTCGGGCCTCACTTGAGCCGCCCCAGCCTGCGGGGCTTGTTGTCCTCAGCCAGGCGCCGCGCTTTCCGTCGCTCCTGCCGCCGCGCCAGCTCCACCAGCCACTGTGCCACCTGGGCCTTGATACCACGCAGCCTAAAGAGCTCCTGGCGCCGAAGCCGGGCGGCTTGCACCGCGGCCTGCTGCACCCGCTGGGGATGGGAGTCAGGGCTCAACCCAGGGCCCCCTCCAATGCGCCGAGCCCCGAGGCAGCACGCCCACTGCTCCTCTCTTCACGGCAGTCTTTGTGGCTCGGCCTCCTTCCCCAGCTCGTTTGCTAGTGGTCCGGATACCCCACCGCGAACCTAAGCACCAGGCATCGGGGGCCTGGTCTAGCGTGTTCCCAGCTGTATCCCGAGCCCACAACGGTGCCTGGAGGGTCTTGGCTGGCAAAGCAGTTGTCAGGACCCCAAAAGGCACAAGCAAGTAGGCTGTGGGCAGAAGACGGGAGACAGACGGCACAGAGGCAGCTCACCAGGGTCCGAGCGGCCTTCTCCCGCCGCCGCTGCTGCTCCGTCTTCTTCTCCACAGGGGCCTGGCGGGCAGGTGCGGGCGAGGCCTCGGCTCCTTCGGCCTGCTCGCCTCCAGCCTCGGGCCCCTCCTCCAGGCCGTGGTCGGGCTCCCCTTCCCCATCCGACTCCTCCAGCAGCCCCTGGCACATCTCCTGGAACGTGGACTCCTGGCAGAGCGGCCGTGTCAGGGCCAGCAGGGGTGGCACCGGGGTGGGGTGGTGGGGGCAGGAGCAGCGCAGGGCTCACCTGGGTGGCGGCCTGCTCTGCAGTGGGCAGGGCCAGCTGGCGCTCGAGCTTCTCGGCCTCCCTCTGCCGCTGAAGCTCTACCTCATGGGCAGCCAGGAGCAGGGTCTGCAGGGGGCAGATGGGGTCAGGACCCAGCCCCGGGCCCTCCTCCCACTGGACAGAGAGAGAGTTTTCCAGTCCTCCTCACTGTCCTGTATACTCCACAGCCATTTCCGGGATGTCCGGAGAGGAAGTCACAGCAAGGAGGCCGGCTGCTTCGGGCGGGGAGATGGGAACGGGGCACGATGGCTGATGGGCACGAGGCTGCTTTGGGGCAATGAGAAGGTTCTAGAAGGGGCCGGAGAGACGGCTGTATGACTAGTGGAACCCACCAAATTATACGCTTTAAGAGGAGCTGTGTGGTGTGGAATTCTCTCTGCAAAAAGCAGTGATGCAAACAAACAAAAAGCAGAGAAAGATAGCATGTCCTAGTGGAACAGCGGTGAAATCCGCTGCCTCTGGCCGGCACAGTCCACGTACATCCCAAGGACCCGGGTTCACAGCCAGGGATCAACCAAGATGAACAAGTAAATAAAGCAAAAGCTTCTTCCTCTTTCTTCCTGCCTGCCTACTGATCTTCATTCTTGACTTTCCTTAAAAAGAGAAGCCCCATTCCACCGGCCTGGCAGCGCCCAGGCCGCTCACGTCCAGTCTGACGGAGCAGATGGTGGTCAGCGGCCGCCTCCGCAGCAGCCAGGCCCAAGCTGCGGGCATTCACTCCTCAGACCCTGCTCGTGGGGGAAGGCCTTCTATTGCTGCTTGGTGAAAAGTGCCTCTTATGGAGAATGACACAATATTCAGGAAAGCCAAGAGCACCCTTCCCTGCTCACTATCTTAGTTCCCTCAGGAACACTGCTCTGCTCCTTGAGGGAAAGGATTTGTGTTCAGAACGCCTGTTCTCAACAGCCTGTGACTCACAAGCAGGTGTTCGCCCCACGCTGAGCTATCTGGGTCCTTGAGAAAATCTCCCCTGGACAGTCTGTTTGCTAACAGCTGTTTAGGTCTCCTACATCCGTGTCCATGAACTTCCAGAAAAGGTGCCTCGCGCTCACTCACCCCGGCCCTTTTCACATGCTACTTCCCCCGCTGGAACACCCACCCCCTCTTCCAAAACAAACTCCACAGTCCTCAGTCCTGGCTCCGACGCCCCTTCCTCCTGCAAGCACTCCTCTACCCAAGGTTGGGTTTGTCGACCCCTCTGGGATCCCCTTACAGCCTTGCCCACTCTGGACCACCATTGCCTGGGGAACAGGTCTCTGCCACTGGACCATGAGCCCCAGAGGGCACAGCCGGAGCAGCTCAGTCACTACCGAGTTCCCAGCAAGAAGTTCCCACCTGTCAAGGGCGTACTGAATGAACATTCAGGCACGACTGAGGCCTGGTGGGTCCATACCTGGTGGTCCTCAAAGGATGGGTTGTAGGATGCTCCGGCGGGGGTCACCTCCACGGCAGGTGCCTGGGAGGGCTTCAAGTGGAGATGCGGCGGTCGCTGGAAGAGGAAAGAGCAAGGCAGGGTAAGGCCCAGGAGCCCTGTCAGACTCATAAGCTACTGTGCTGGGACCCAGAGTGCGGAACAAGACATCTGGTACCCCAGGCAGTGGCATCCCCAGGACAAGCAAGCCCTCCCACAGGTAAGGCTCTGCTTGCTCCACCTGAGAAGAGGGTCTGCAGCCCCAAAGGGACTGGACGGTGCAAAAACAGGAGAAGCAGCGGGCCTCGGACCTAGCCACCAGTCTGCTGCGCTGAAACCCAAGCCGCGTGCAGCCAGGCTGTCTCACAGAGCAGAGCACAGAAAACTGAACTGACATTCAAGAAGTGGCCCGAGCCCAGAACTTGTGAAAAGCGCAGACTCCCGTGCGCCCTGGCGGCCTAGCAGTTAAATCCACTGGGGATGCAGGTTTGAGACCTGGGGAGAGGGGTGAGAGAACCACCATGATGAACCAGAAAAAGTGCTTCTTCTTCCTCTTCCTGCCTGCCTGCCCCTTACCTTAAAGACAAGAAAAATGCAGATTCTAGGGTCCACCTGATCAGGGTCTGCATCCTCATGAGACCCCAGGGTTCAAGCGCAGGCTCAAGTCTGAGCAGTACTAATGCACCTCCACTTCCTCAGATTCCCAACTACCCCCTAGGGCAGAAGTCCCAAGTTGCCAAATCACCCCAGAGGCCTGCACCCCAATGTGGGTGTCAGCCAATGGCAGGCTCAGCCCCCACGGCCTCCCAACCCAGCACCTCGGAGCAGCCGCCTGGGTGCTGCCACGCTGCTCTGCACACCCCAAAGAGCCTCACCCGGCACGCCAGGCAAGGCCAGGGTACCTGTGCTAGATGATGAAACCGGCCCTGGAGAATCTGAAGCAGCAGGCCTGGCGCCCAGGCTCTAGCTGCTCAGGGAGACGAAGGAGACACCTCCAGCACAGACGCGGACACGCATCTGGGTGCGGGCCCCGCGCAAACCCTCCCGCCACGTGAGAGCAGTCCGCACGCGCGCTCGAGGAGTGACAGAGGCACCGGCTCCCGCACGCGTCCTCGCTCCAGGACGGACAGGCTCTGGGGCCCGAATGCAGGCAGTGCCCGTCCCTGGCCTCCTCGGCCTGCCATCACCCGACACCCAGCCAGCGCCTTCTCACCTTCACGCCTTTCTTCTTGGTCTGCTCCAGGAAAAAGGGGTCCTGGCCAGTCAAGGGCAGGTCCAGAGGGTCTGTGGAGGCAGAAGGGCAGCTGCTGGGGGCTTTCCAGCCAGGGGAACACGGTGGCCGGAGGGGCGCCCTCCCATCGTCCTCCTTTCAAAAGGATGGTGCTGAAGCAGGGGCGAGAACAGGGCTGGTTCTCAGGACCTCCAGTGTGTTGGGTACAAGAGTGTCTACACGGGTCCATAAAGCAGAGGAGACCCCAGGCTGAGGGGCAGGAGCCCCTCAAAAAGGCCACTTGGGAAAGGGGAACATGAACTGGAAAATGGCGCCACTTCAAGACACCTGACAGCTGAAATGGTCAAGCCAGTGCCCGCGGGGACACTCCGGAGATAGGCGCACACAGTGCCCGCGCACTGGCTGTGGCAGCAGCAGGGGCACTCACTGTCTTTGGCCCAGAGGTCGTAGAAAGGCCGTTCAACCGTGTCCTGGGGTCCGGGCTTGGCTATGGCCAGAGGAGGGTTGAGGAGCCGGGCCTGGGCCCGGCGCAGCTCCCGGGGCAGCTCGCCCTGTTTTGCCAGCTTCTCCCATAGCTGCTCCTTCCGCCTGAGCTTCTTGGCATTGGGGACCTGGTGGGCGAGGATGCTGGGGCGGGGAGCACAGGTGAGCCTGAGAAACGGCCCGGCTCCTCCCTGGTGCTCAACCCACTGCCCGACGTCCCCAACTCCCGTAAAGACCCTTAAGCTGCCTCCACCAGGCAGACCCTGGGCTCCTCCTACCCCTCACCCCCGCACCTCATCTCCAGCGCAGGTGCAGGCCTCTCTCCCAAGCTCCATGACGCAGCAGCTTCCCCCCGACCCCCGCAGCGGATGCCCCCCCCAGGCACTTCACTCATCAAAACCAATCTCAGCACCCACCCAAAGCCACTCTTCCATCTCCAACTCAGGATCTGACCCCATCGACAGTCACCTCCACCCGAAGGAATCAGTCCCTCAGCTCTACCTAACCCACTCCACCAGCTGACTGAGACCCCTCACCGGACAGGGCTCCCTGGCTCCACTTTGTTCCTTCCAATCTGTTCTGCAAAGCCCAAATCTGACCCCTTCCCTCCCCTCGAAGTGACCCCACCTATAACCAGGCCCCCCGGGAATTTTTCTCATGGCCAGGGAGATGGGACACTCACTCTTTGGGGGCAGGGATCTTGGATGTGTTCTCAAGTATGAGGTCGACCCGCAGGGGCTTCCTGACAAGCAGGGACTTCTTCTGGCCTTTGGTCCTCTTTTTGTTCAGCTCTGGGAAAAAGGTGAGGGGACAAGGCCTCAGTATTCCCTCTTCAGTTCCACAGAAGCCAGTAGACCAACCTCCCGGAGCAGAAAGGGAAGCCACAGGCTGACTCCAGGCTCCCGCCTGAGGGAGGAGGCCCCTAAGGGCAGGGCCTGGGCTCTGACCCCCAACTCCCACACCCATTTCCTGGGTCAGCTGCAGACAGTCCTATGTGGGGTCCACAGAGGGGGACAGACCCTCAGCCCTGCACACAAGGATCTTCCCGGGGCAGCAGGGAAGCAGCCACAGAATCAGCAACACTAACGGAGTCAGATGACTGAGGCCAGGGAGGACCACAGAGCTGGACTGAATCTCAGCACAGCACAGCTTTCTGCTGTTCGCGTCAAAAGTCTTAAGAGCTGGTGCGCTCTGGTGAAGCAGCGGTTAGGTCAATCGCCTCTGAAGGAGCACAGGCCACACACCCCTGGGTTTGTCCCAGGGTGTGTGTGGGGGTGGGATGGACAACCAATGTAAAGAACTAAAAAAAAAAAAAGCTTCTTCCTCCTCTCTTTCTGCCTGACTCCCTAGTCTAGTCTCCTTCATTACTGCCTGCATCTTTCCTTTCAAAAACAAACAAAAAAGTTAAAAGCAAAACCTCTAGTTGCGCCCTGGTGGACTGGTGGTTAAGTCTGCGTCCTCCTGTTGGTGCAGTCCACATACATCCCAAGGACCTGGGTTTGCGTCCCAGGCCGGGGAGAACAACCAAATAAAACAAAGAGCTTCCTCCTCCTCTGCTCCCAGCCTCTGCTCGCCTTCATTCCTACCTGCACCTTCCCTTTAAAAAAAAAAATGCACCACCTCTGGCACAAAATAATACATTGGGACAGAACCCATCTCTCCCTCTACCACAGCCCTCATGAGGGCGACTGCTCCTGTGTTTCCAAGAGAGATGATACCACTTGCCTTGTGGGCTGGGGGGAGGCCACTGTTTCAAGAGCCCGAAGTGCAGCGATCTGCCGTGGAGGCGCAAAATCTATAAACCGCTTCTCTGCTTCCCAGACTCCCCACTGGCCAAATCCAGCCTTAAGTAGCTCCTCACTGCTCACCAGGGCAGGTCACCAAGCAGCCTTGCTGTTCGCAGACCAGACCTATGCACTTTTGTGAAGCGACCACGTAGTAACAGCCTTTCACCAGCTCAGTCTCTGCCAAGCTGTCCTTTTTTTCTGCTCACTGAAAGAAGTCCTCTCGTTTTTATTGGAACAAATTCCTTCGTGGATCACTGCAACCTCACTAAGAGTGACTTGCTAACAAGCAGCTTGCCATTTTTTCTCATTTAAGCCATCAAGTCCCCATTCAAGCAGACCCCTTAGCTTGTTTTCTATTCCCTCATTAAAGCAAATCACCCATTCTTATGCTAACGTCAGCCCTAACACTCACTGAAGCACCCCTAACCATTCTTCACTCGTTCCAGCAGGACTGGACACTGCATTTTATAAACTAAAGCTAAAGCAGGTTAAGACAAGTGTCTTACTTATTGATGAAAGCGGATCCTGTGGTTCTCGTTAAAACACATCTTCACTAAAGCCAGTCTGATCTCTTAAGAGCCAAGTCTTAACTTGATTTTCTGCAAATTAATGGCAGGCTCCCCCTAATTTATGTCTAATCTATTCATCAATGCAGATTCCTGACTTTTCTGTACACTGAGATGACTGATATCTCAAAAAGAAAATGTGACTCAAGTTAGCCTCCAGTTTGCTATCTTCTCACTCAAGTTTTGTGTGTGTGCGTGTGCGTGTTCATGGTAAGGATGGGAGCAGCAGCATTTTAAGGGAGGAAGAAAAAAATACTTTTATTTAGCTGTTCAATTCAGTTTTTCACCCTGGCCCAGGTCTCAAACCCGGGTCCTTGAGCTGTACGTGGTTTGCGTCTCAGCCGCCTGAGCCACAAGGGCCTACCCCAAGGTCCTACTGATAGTGGAGACCACTTTCTACAGTTGTTTGGCATCCAAGCCGTATCATTAACAAAGATTCTCTCAGTGGCAGGGGTGGGCTAGATACTGATCAGTCACCACTACACCCCCACCGAGTGCTTCCTCACCTTTTCCCTTGGGGCCAGTGTCCACGAAGAAGAGTTTTTCATCGGGGGCCTCCGACACCAAGCCACTGGCAGAAACAATACAGAACGTCATTCAAAGCAGTGGAAGGCGCAGGTGTAAGTAACTTCCAGCTTTCCTCTAACGCTCGCTCACCCTCTTCCCACCGTGGGATTCCTCCAGATTAAGCCCCGCCCCCACCTTTCACTTTAGAGACCTGAGAACGCATTAACCCGGGGGGCGGGGGTGCAAGGGACTTACTGGTCTTAAAAAACAAGGCGTTTACAAAAATTCACATTTACCTGGGCCTTCTGTATTTTTATTTGCTAAATCTGTCACCCCTATCCAGTCCCGCAGCCTCCGACCGGGAAGCCCCAGCCCACCCTCCGGGGTCCCGAGGTCCCGAGGTCCCGGGACCGGCTGTCCGGGCCCCACAAGCCCCGCAAGCACCGGTCACTCGGACCGTGGCCCGCGGCCGGAAGTCCCGCCCCCACGCACCCGCTCGTGCGCTCCTGCAGGCGCACGTCCTCCAGGAACTGGTCGACTTCCAGCCCCAGGGGCTCATGGGCGAGCCGCCGCCAGCCCCGCTTCTTATTTCTGGGGCCTCGCCGCCGCCGCCTCAAGGCCGGGTCCACCGAAGAGGGCCGCAGCCCCAGGAAGCCGGAATCGGCCTGGGTTTTCGAGGCGCGCTTGCCGCTGTTACCGCTACTTCCTGCCGCCATCTTGCCAAAGGAAGAGCGAGGCCGCCGGTGACGCCGATATCCTGTTTAGGGCCTGCGCACGCAGATCCCTCGCCCGCTCCTGTGACCTACTTCCGGCGGCGGCCATCTTGGTAAAGGGACTTGAGAAGCCCAGGGAGGTGGTGGAGTCTCCCTTCCCGGGAGATTCCTCACGGCTTCGAGTTGTAGGTTCTGGGCTCTGAGTTTAAGCAGAACAGCTTTCTAGCTGCCCAGAATTATATGCATATATTTATTTTAATGAGTATTTTCATTATTAACTGATTCTTTTTTAATCCGTGTTCCTTAAAAGAGAAAAGTTAGGGCGCGCCGTTGTGTAGTGGTTCAGCGTAGCTCACATACATCCCCAAATCCCTGGCTCACGGCGCGAACAACCGAGATGAACAACTAAATTGGCACCCTCTGGTGGTTTAGCCGTTAAGTCCGCGGCCTCCATCTATCGCAGTCCACATACATTCCCAAAGACCCGGGTCCCAACCAAGATGAACTGAATAAAAATAAATATTTCTTCTTCGTTTCTCTGCCTGCCTACTCGCCTTCATTCCTGCCTGCACCTTTCCTTTAAAAAAAAGAAAAACCATACACTACTAGAAACCTGGAACCTCAGACTTACATATCTTGGGCAAGCTACTTAACCGTGCCTCAGTTTTCTCGTCTGTAAAAAGGGGATGATAATGGTACATTGGCCTCACACATTATTATGAAGATGAAATGACATGTTTACATAAAGCGTTAAGATGCCTGCAGTCGAAATGTTAGCTATTGTTACTGCCTCGCCCCCTGAGACTTCATCTTAGAATTAACCTGTCTTTGCTATTTACAAATAAGGAAGGAAGCTCAGAGGCCCTTGGGCCCTGGCAACCATCCATAAGGATCCAGGGCCTCAGAAAGGGCGTTTTTGACTGAAAAAGGAAAAAGCCACAGAGAGGAAAGTCACCGCGGGGGTGGTCACAGCGGCACTCAATGGAATGCTTGTGCAGAGCATCGAGGAGGGGACTGGCCTTGGAGACCTGAGCACCGGCCACCTGGGGACCCGGGTTGCGGTGACAGCCTAGCCCCCGAGTGACCGGCAGAGGGCGCCGTCGGGCTGCGAAACGGGGCGCGCGTGGGCGGGAAGAGCGCAGCCAGCTGTCCCGGGCGGTGGGTGTGGTCCCAGGCGTGTGTCCGGGGACCCCGGGCGAGTTCCACTCACTGCGGAACAGAGGCCGAGTTCCCGAGTTCCCTGGGCGTGAGCCTACGCACACATGGTGGTCCTTGTTGGTAGCGTCCCCTCTTCCCGCCAAGGAGACCATTTGTCCCTGGTGTAAAGGGTCTAGAGTTAAGTGCCCAGATTGTGCGGGGTGTACGTGGGCGGACAGGGCTGTGCCAGACACGCACTCTCCCCCTCTCCCCTCTCCCCTCTCTCCCCCTCTCTCCTCTCCCCTCTCT
>RJWH01009688.1:0-21047 GCA_004363575.1 Solenodon paradoxus
AGGACAGAACATGCTTCCCTGGTGGCACTGACCCCCATGCACAGTTGAGGACTCAGAACCACAGAGGTCTCCCTGGGAAACTTCTAGTATCAAGTTTCAGCAAAGGAACTGCATGTCATGTGGGGCTTTAACAATGAAGGAAGCCCCAGCCCTATTGGGAGTGAGAAAGTCCAGGCCATGAATGCACTCTGAATCCATGGCCGGTTCCCCAGGATGAGGAGGACGCGGAGGTGAGTGGAATAGACACTTGGTCTTGATCTCCCTTCTGCACCGTTCGCATTTCGCTCTTTCCCACCTTCCTTGCGCCTCTTTTGATCTCTTTCTTCAAGCCATTCACGGCAGCCCCTTATTCTCCCTTTTATTCTCATTCATCACTGGGCCCCTTCATACAGTGTTCTGGTCTCCCTCCACCCACTTCTGCCTCTGGTCTTGCAGGGGACTTGGCCAACGAGCACAGACTTAAGTATAGTATTTATTTGCTTTGTTTTATCATTCCTGAATATGTTTTTAATTCACCACTAGACTGAACTCACAGTATTTGTCATAGAATTCGCTGTACCTAGCACTTATTCGGAGCACAACCACTGAGTGAGAAGATAACAGGATGTGTAAATGGAGATTCTTTGTAGGGAGTTGAGAAGGATTATAACGAAGGGTTTAAATTATAAGTAGAGTAACTTAACTTCAACAGGAAGAATGAAGGAAAAGTGATGTGCTAACTGCAAATGAGGCGACCTTGAGAAAGTTCTTGTTAGCAGTCTCAGTCTTGAACTGGAGGAATGAGGGGAGGGCGAACTCAATTTTCCTCTAACAAAAGAATGTTAGAATGGAAAATCATTTAAGCAGGAGAAGGGAAAGCTATAATTATTGCATTTTAAGTATCCATATCTAATGCTTATTGAATGTTAGGTACCATCCTAAGTGCCTTGAATGTGTTAAAAGTGAACATTCAAAAACATTACAGGTGTTGAGAGGTAGGTTAAAATTACAACAGTTGGGAGATGTCTCGACAATTCTTTTTCTTCCAGCACTCGAAGGTAAAGTAAAGCATAGTAATGATGTGGATAGTTGCTGTATTCTGACTATCAGAGTTAGGTATTGCCTCAGCATGCATTTTGTTTGGCCAAGTGGTCTGCAGGAACTTTAGATGGGAACACTAACTCCCTCAAGCAAGCATATGCCCTATGTAGCAGCCTGCAGAGTCACAAGACAATGCAAGTTCCTCATATGACTTCCCTAACAGTCATTGTGATCAACAGTTTCCTTTGCATCCAGTCCTTGTATACTTTATACATCCTTTGGATAAGGCCTTGATGAGACTCACCAAAACCCCTCTTTTGTGATTTGAATTGACCAATCTAACCCTAGCTTGGGAACCCCAAAGTACTCCACCCACAGACCGTAATTAAGGCATGTACCCCAGCTCCTGTCTCTGCTTGCACTCTGTCGTGACTTTCCCATATGGCCCCTTGAGACATGCTAGGTACTTCCTGCAGGACCTGTGAGTAAAAATTGCTTTTATTTCATTTTCTCCTGTGGTCTGTTGCTGAACTTTGGCTCACCATCTGGCACCCTGTGCTCCACTTAACAAATGTGAATTTAGCAAAGTCAAAACATTAGGCAAGTTACTTAACCTCTCTAAGCCTCATTTCTTCACCAGTACTTAAAAGGGGGATAAAGTTTTTGCTGTGTTTTAGGGCTGTACTGATTTGTTGTTTGGAGCACAAAAACATTGGGGATTGTCTGTTAGGATTTTGGGTATGGGAGCAGAAACAGTAAAACCTGTCCTGAGTTCCATTGGAGATCTAGCTCTCAAAATGAAACTTTTCAGAAAGGTCCCCTGGTGTATGTCAGTCAAAAACCAAAAAGCTTAATTTAGAACACAACCCTAACCCAAAGATGGAAGAATAGCTGGGATGAAATGTGCATTTGTGCCTGTAGAAAATACATTCTTTTTGAGAGTCTGGATGAATTCAGGAAACAGCTGGGATTATTTTAATGGCCTCCTAGCAACCCTGTCGGTGAGAAAGGGATTCCCTCCCTAGGGTTGTGGGGCAGCTGAACACAGGACTCTTGACATTGGACAGGTGCGATCCATAGGCTGGACAGGTACTAAGACTCCCTACCCAGGATAATCTGGAACTGTACCTGGTCTCTTTGATAAAAGGGGTTGTTTGACTTGGGGACCTTATCTGCAGAAACAGAGGGAAAAAGAGTATTTGCAGGTAGCTGTTGGAGGCCCTACTGTTTTTTCCAGATGTTAAGGGAGCACATACTATCGGGACTTAATTTTAGGCCTTATATCACAAGGACTCTGTGTATCTATACCATCTGGTATAATTAGTGGTGAACCTAAAGTATTATATACAAATGTGGATATACTGGGATGCACTCCTTATACTGCTATAAAGTTATGATGAAATGTTCCTTCAACAAAACTAACTCGAAAAAGAAAATAAATTATATGGTGAGACAGAAGAAAATTGAAACAGAAGAAATGACAAACATACTAAACAAAAATAAATGTTGACTGTTCTCCAAAGAGCAGGCTGACAACGTACTCTTTTTCCAACAAAGAATGAAAAGGAAAACAGAGAGGGAACAAACCCCAAATCTCATGGAATACAACTTTTGTTACATAGAACTGATCTCTCTTTTATTTTCTACTTCTAGTGCTTCGTTGTTGTTTTTGTGTGTGTGTGTATTTTTTAAATATTTTTACTAAAACCTGGGTTGCTGAAAACTAAACTTTTAGCCAAATTGAAACGGACTTCTTTTTTCTTTCATACATATGTATCAACAAGTGAAGTTCTTTCCAAATATAAACCGTTTCTGTCGCATATTGCAGAAGCTGAAATGAGCATTTTGGAGCTCTCTCATGCGGGTGGCAGAAGGGATGTACTTGACAGCCTCCCAGGATGCTCTGGCTGTTGGTAGTTTGTACCATGGGAACATCAAACCCTAAGTGTTGCGTTTATATTTATACCAAGTTTGTATTCATTTAAGTTTGAAATGTAAAGGGAGAATAGGACTTTGCTGCTGAACTTGAATATACAATGAATGAAACACTTCAGCCATTGAATTTTAAGTTACACGGCTATGTCTTCTGGGATATAAAGTGAAGAACATTGGAGAATTGGGAATTCCTAAAGTATGGGGACTTGCTCCAAAGAATCCTTATTGTATACTGAAGTATGTCTCCTTCACCCCCTAATCCCTGTCAAATTTATATATTGAATTGTGTCTCCTTCACCCCCTAATCCCTGTCAAATTAATATATTGAAGCCTGAGTCCTCAAAGTGACTGTTCGGCAATATGGCTTTTAAGGAAGTAATTAGCTTTAAATGATTAGGTCCTGGTGCTCCCTGGTGGCTCAGGCAGCCGAGATGCTGGTGTGGACACACCAAGGATCCAGGTTCCAGAACTGGGGCCAGAGTGAAAAATGGAAAAAAATGGAATTAAGTTGTTTTTTCCTCCTCTTCCTTCCTTAAATGCTTCTTCCTCCTGTTCTTTCTTTCCTTCCTCTCTTAAAAAATACCATAAAAATGCTCCCTCTTCCTCTTTCTCTCTGCATGCCTGTCTACTTGACTTCATCCCTGCCTCATTTCTTCCTCTTAAAAAAAATGGTAATATGAACTCACAAGGATGGGCCCTGTTTAATAAGACTGACGTCCTTATAAGAAGAGGAAAAGACACCATAGATTTCTCTCCACGTGCGGACAGAAGAAAGATCATGTGAGGGCACACCAAGAAGGCAACAATCTATGAGCCAGGAAGCGAAGTCTCATTGGAAACCAACCATGATGGTACCTTGATTTTGAACTTTGAACCTCCAGAACAGTGAGATAATTAATTTTTGTGTTTAAGTCACCCAGTCTGTGCTATTTAGTTATGGTAATTCTAGCTCATACAATCCTGAATTAGATAGAGTAAGTTGTTAAAAATGTATTTTAATATATACAACATGTATTAAATCCAGAGTCTCTTGTTAAGTGAAGAATTTAAAACATATATCATGTTTTTCTTTTTTTCTTGTGAATTATCCTTTTATATCCCTTTAAGTTTTAAAAACATGGAACATAGCTAAGAATTAAAACATGGTTGCCAATGGATTGTAGCATATGAATTATTCTTTTAAATTGTAATTCATGGGGTGCTAATTTCTTATTCATAGAAGGGTTCCGTGTTAAAACAAATACTACATTTATATTATTTTGAATTATTTTTTCTCAACTTACCAAAAATATGCTAGCTAGTAATATTACAAAGGTATTTTAGAAATGAATATGCCAATATGGTTTTGTTTAATTGTCTTATATATAATCCTCTGTAAAGGCTTAATGCTTCTTTTTCCTTATTTCTTTTCTCTGGTATTATTTATAAGCTGCTTCTTACCTCTCCTCTAGTTTCGCGTTTACTTTAGGTTGAGTTGAAACCATTTGCTTGACAGGTAAACTTATAATTTGTGACAGGGTGATATAGCATTATCAGAAACTTGCTCTTCGAGATACCCTTATAAAAACCTGATTCATACAACTAGAGTTGAAAAGATCACAAAAAATAAATTTCTAGGCACCAACCTAAGTTATTCCAGATGTGAGCTTCAGAAGAAAATATTATATGATAGGGGAATTCCTTTCTAAATACTGTAGACTTTTAATAATACTCATTTTTAGAATTCTCTGCAACAGAATTAAATCTCCTTATACTGCAGTGTGTTAGGTTCTCCTTGCTCTGAGGAGTCAAACTGTTGCTGAAATATATGTCCATTACACATGTTGAATAAAATGAAATCTTCCCTCAACCTTTTCCAGTTTCTTTCATCTTTTCTTCTGGTTTTCCAGATTCCCTCCATTTGCCCTGTAGTGGTTTCTTATGCAAATGTAAAATTCCATACTGCTTTCAGTTTGAATAGTGCATGTAAACTCAAAAGTACTGTGCAAATGTAAATGATGATCCTATTATTATTATAAAGTAGTAGACTATTGAAATGTAGTCTTGTAGTCTTAAAAAAATAAATTTATAAATAGTTGAACATTCAACTTTGCTTTTACTCAATTTGCCCATCATTGATGATATTAAGAAATGCTCCTCTAAGAAGTTAGTTTTTCATTTGTATTTTATTTAGAAGGAAAAAAAAGAAGTCTAGTCATTCAAAAAGAAAGGTCCAAGAAAAGGAGAATTCTCAGAAAAAAATCATCAAAAAAAACACAAGAAGTATTCAGATGACAGTGACAGTGACTCTGATTCTGAAACAGACTCCAGTGGTAAGAAAGCCGCTTTCATTCTGTGAGCCTTGCTTCCAAGCCAGTTTCACTTCTTAAAGCTGGCTTTAGGTATGTATCATAGTCATCATCTGTATATACTTCCTAAGTTCACCACTAGCTAACTAGCTCAATTTTGTCTTTCACTGTGTCATTGATCCCTTTTATCCGATTTGCCCACTCTCTGTAAGTTTCACACCTGAAACTGATGTAATGTTACAGTACAATACTGCTTCAACCAAAATGATAATAAACTCATATTTGAATGATAAAGTGACCTCAAGTCTAGTGAATAAATTTTGAGGAAGTTAGGAATAGGACTTTTAAAAATGGATAGGTGGTCAAGTTCTCAAGCAGGGATTTTGCTCAAGCAGTCCTCTTTGCCTTGTATGCCATTTTGCCTACTCTTTATAAGGTAATTCTAATTATCTTACAGGTCTTACTTTGAATGTTATTCTCTAATTGAAATTATGTTTAGATTTATTATTCTTTTTCTTGGTATCTTATTCTTTCTCATTTATATTCTTATAAAAATAACTAGATATTTTCTGCATTGAAAATTTACTTTAGAAGAAGGTTCTTAAACACAGTAATAGCCCAGAGTTTTTGAATGTTCACCAATTTTGTGCCAGGCCACCCTCCCAGGTGTCTGATATTCGTGATTACCATTTCATCCACACAGTAACTGTAGGCTACATCTTAGAGATAAGAATGGAGGCCTGGGGCCAGTTATGAGCACCACACTCAAGGGCACACAGTTGGGATTCAAATCTAATCATTGTGGCTCCAGATTGGTGGTGTGTAGTTGGACAAGGCAGTGGGGCTAAGACTGGGGCTTAGCAAACATAGCACACTGGGCTGCATTAGCCCAGTGGAATGGCTCTTTTGTAATTCTCACACTCACTGGACACCTTTGTGCAATTTTCAAAAAGGCTTGCCACCGAGGATCCACTCCTGGCTGGCAGCTGATTTACAGTAGACACTCCCAGTGATGCTTGTTGTCCTTTTTCTTGACTGTGTTTGCTTCTTTTTGGTATCTTCATCTGCAAGTTAGACCATATGATAATTAGAAAAAAATATGTCTAAAACCTTAATACCTCTGAGCAGATAAATATGCTTTGACTGCTCCATTTGCTGTCCTAGAGAAATTCACTCATTCGGGCATTTATGTCAGGAACTGGGCTAGCACTGGGTGCATGGAAATTATAAAATCATGTTAGGTATTAGATGACATCGTGAATTGTCATTAATTTGTTATGCGAGATAATGGGATTGTGGCTAAGTAGGTATCTCATCATAACAAGTCACCAAAGCCACCTTTTCATTTTTTGTGTTTTCTGCTGGCTGATAAATAAACGAATAGCAAAGAGTGTAATGATATCCCATGTACACATCCCTCAGCTTAAACAATTACCTGTTCATGGGGAGTTGCCATTGTCCCCTCCCCATGATTTTGAAACAAATTCCAGATTTTGTCACCTGGTATTTGTGTTGCCTCAAAATGGCAAAACTACAGTTGGAATTTACAACCGTAGGTTAGAAAATGATGGCGGCTGGTCTGTCTCCAGAATGTATGCAGGGAGAGTTATGGGAACCAGCTAGATAACATGGAGGCAAAGATGAGAAATGGGTCAAGAAAGACACATTAAATCCCTACCCCTTGGTGCCATGACCACTCCAGTCCAGATCAAATTCCAACCGGAAGTAGGTATAGTTTCCTGGTCCTCTAACGCTAACCCTCTTCCAGAAGTCTGCAGATGTCAGAGACCCAAATACCATTCCTTCCCCACTCTTCCTTTGCAAAAAAACGTAACCTAGTCTTCATATGCCCAGAATAGGGAGACATTTACAGCTTGAGCTCCTTTCCCTCTCTTTGGCCAAACAATAAATTTATTTTTGTCAGTTCTTGTAGCCCTGTATCTTTATTAGCCAGATGGGAAAAAGAACTTAGACTGTATTGATAACAGTATAATTTCATTTATAAACAATTAAGCATTTTTCTTTAAAAGATAAGTATTTTATCTTTCGTGCTCTAAATTTTATTTCTCCCAGGAGTGGCATTGTTGAGTCATATACTAAGTGTATATTTATAAGAAATTACTGAATATTTTCTGCATGAGTTCAAGTTGTTATTTATCTTTGCTAGCACTGAATAATGACCGTAATTTAAAAAATTTTAGTCATTCTCAAATGTGTATTGTTTTATCTCACCTTAATTTTTTTATTTTGCTGACCCTGGGTTCCAAACCCGGGTCCTTGGACCTGATGTGGACTTCATCTTTGCCACCTAGCTCATTTGAATTTAATTTGCATTTCTTGAATAGCTAATGATGCAGAACTATTTTCATATATGCATTTGCCATCCACATACCTGTTTTGGTGATATGTCTGTGGACATATTTTGCCCGTTTTTAATTTTTATACTAATGCATAATAAATTTACAACAGTTTCAAGTGAACAACATGTAATGATTCAATATGTGCATGTACATTGCAAAATGATCACTGCAATAAGTAATTGACATCTGTATGTAGTTCTTTTTTTCTTCTGATACTTTTAAGATTTATTCTTTAAGCAATTTTTAAGTATGAAATTCAGTGTTATTAACTGTAGTCAGTGCTATACATTACTTCTTCCTGAATTATTTCATAATGGGAAGTTTGTACTTTTTGACCTCCTTAACTCATTTTGCCTACCCCCCACCCCTACCTGAGCCTCCATTCTATAAGCTTGGAATATTTGTTTGTTAGATTGGTTTCTGTTCCCCTATATCCTCCACAAAATGGGAAGACGGTGCACAAAACTTGGAGCTTACTGGATGAATGTTTGGATGCTACCTTCCAAAAATCCACTCTGAGTAGCTTGTTAGGAAGATTGCTTTAGCATCCAGGATTGTGCCTGAGCTCCTCAGCATGAATGGGGCCCAGCTCCATCTTGCAACACACTGTTCTCTCGCTAGGGACGTACCTTGTTCCATCTTCCAGTGTATGTTTCTGAAACGTGCGAGGCTAGTGATAGTGACTCAGGGATGCCACCTCTTCAAGAGAAGCCCTCGTAGTAATTATATTTTTTAAGAGGAAGGAAGGCAGGAGTGAAGTCAGGCACCAGGCAGGAAAGAAGCAAGAAGATGAAGAAGCATTTTATTTAGTTAATTGTTTCACTTTGGTTGTTCCCCTCAGTCACAGGCCACAAATACCAGTCTTTGGGCTACATGTAAACTTCTCCCCAGGCACGAGCTTAAACCTCTGAGCCACCAGGGTGAGCTGCTCTTTGCAATTTTTATCCAGACACTGCAGACTCCTTTTGGCATGAAAAGCAAGTAGACAGAGAACTCACGTCTTTACTGAAAAGGCAAAAATGTGCCTTCTAGAAACATGACGCACTTAACTTTTTTTTCATGTATTCAGTTCATTTTGCAGGCATTCGATGAACTGCTCTTCACGATGTGTTGTGCAGAATTTGAATCTGGTAGGAAAACACTCTAGAAAAAAATCACAGAAAATATATCTGAGAAGGTAGACACTACAAAATGAATGCTGATCGTGGGGGCCCATCCCAGGTGAAACAAGGCCAAGCCAGAGGCAGGCATTGGAGGAAGAGCAAAGGCAGACAAAGCAAGGAGGACATGGGCAACCTGGATGTTCCGTGCTCCGGTGGCCCCAGAGGAACCCAACTGCAGTTGGGCCCCAGAACAAAAATGAAGCTATAGGGCCTATCCAAGATTGTGACGACAGAGTGACCCATGACAGTAAGGGACATTTCTGAGAATGAGAGCATTCTGATGTCTCCACCACTTGGCTCTCTTATTCTTAAACCAAACCTTCAATCACAGGGGGAAAGGGGACAGGTTTTGTGTATTGAACAGTTAATGTCTTAATATAAGAGTACAACATGCAAATCAGAATGTGACTGACATTTTTTAAATAATTATTTCATTATTATTTCTTCTGTTTACAAAGCCATACTCATTTTAAGATATTGAAATTGCTTCTCAGTCTATGGGAATTACACACTACACCCACCACCAGAGTTCTAGTGTCCGTCACCACCACTTGTTCCCTCTCTCCTTCCCTCCTTCCCACCCCTCCCTGGCAGCTATCATCTTTGGCCTGTGAATTTTATCAGGGTTTATCAGCTTATTTGTTGTTGTTTTTTTTCCATTGGATTTTACATGAGTGAAATAATCCTGTATTTCTTTTTCTTACTTCTTATTCCGCTCCCTCCAGTTCCATTCAATTTGTTGCAAAGGGCACAGTTTCGTTTTTTCAGTAGCTCCATAGAATTCCATTGGGTATATATGCCACAGCATCTTTATCCAGTCATCTGTTGATGGACATTTAGGTTGTTTCTATGTCTTGGCTACTGCGAGGTGTGCTGCTGTGAACACAGGGGTGTAGATATATTTCCTGATTAGAGATTTTGTGTTCTCAGGGTGTCTGCCTAGAAGTGGGATAGCTGGATCAAATGGTAGCTCCATCTTTATTTGTTGAGTAATCTTCATACTGTTTTCCAGAGAGGTTGTTCTAATTTACACCCACACCAGCAGTATAGGAGGGTTCTTTTTTCACCTCCAACATTGTTGTTTCTATTCTTTTAAACCAAAATGGGATAATTTATTCATTGTTCCTAAAGTATCTTAGGAAAGTTACTGTACTCTCTCCTTTCATCTTACCCTTAAGAGTGTGGACTATGTACACAGCTCTGAAATAGGCTTATTGTTTTATTTCTATCCTGTTTTAATATTCTTGAATCATTTTCTAGGTCTTGGATTCAAGACTAGTTAATGAATTATACTGTGTCATTGCTCTTAATGCCTTGCCTGATAACAGAGTAAAGAAATGTTAGTGTCTCTAGTTCATCGACTGTCCAGATCCCCTGCTCTTTCCTCAGCAGAGGTAGTGTCACCTTGGTTATGGGGAGGAGCTGAGCATGGTAATAACTAGACTTTTTAAAAAGTCAAGTTGAGGGAAACCACCCCCTATTTGAAAAGCCCACCTTCAGTCTGAAGTAACTAATCAATAGGAACACACTGAATTTTTAGACAGGTTTCTTTCAAGGATAACTAAGGCGTCATTTATCTTCTGAAATCTCATGAGAACTAAAAGGGTGGTCTAGCAAGGGAGGCCTAATTATGGACCCAGGAAATTTGGGACTTTTGCTAGACCAAAAGAGTTACTGAAGTTCTGGACTCTGCCTTGATATTTGAGGCTTTAAACACTAAGGAAAATTCAGCCAATTAGGTTCAAATTTATTAAAACTAGTATTTCTTCCCAGCCAATAATTTGGAGGGAGAGACATATCATTTTCCATTTTGCAGGGGCCATGCTATGTCCATTTTTCTGTGTTCAGGACGCTGTCAACTAATGGTTCAGGATTCTGGATATAGGATGATGTTGTCTAAGGTGGTGGAGTAGCCTCGGTCCTGCCTCACTCCTCAATCCATTTACCAATTCTTAAGGGAGGATAGTGGTAGTAGGCATTTCAGACTTAGGCCAACAGTGAGGAAGTAGGGTCACACAAGAGGCTTTCACTAAATGTCTGGAAACTATCAAAAATCAAAAGCCATGTCAACTGAACCACACTGTCCACTCAGCATGCTAGCTAATGGGATTTGCATTGTATTTAATCATTTTGGAAGTTCTCAAACTAGGAATTATGATACTGTGATTCCTTTAGCCCTGTGTGACTCTTCAATTTTGTTATCCAATATTAGGATTTAGTATCTTTCCTCTGCTTGAATATATAGTCTAAAAAAGGCGAGTGTAACAGAGCTTATTTTGGGAAATTCAATTGTAGCAGGACCTCCCTGTACATTGAGCCCACAGTAGGCTGTCATATGGGCCAAATATTAGGTCTCTGTTCCCAATACTGGTTACGGTATATTTACTTTTTACATATATATATATATATATATATATATATCTCACTGTTTTTTTACAAATAAGAGACCCAATACTGATCTATTATATTTGTAAAAAGGAGGGGAGAAGGAATTTATTAAAAGTTTCTTGGTGGAATAGCTGTTTGGTCAGCCACTTCTGGCCAGAACATATGTGGCCAGTCCACATATGTTCCAAGGACCCAGGTTTGCATCCTGGGGCTGAGGGAACAGCCAAGATGAACAGCTAAATAAAATAAATAAAAATTCTTCCTCCTCTTTCTCCCTGTCTGCATCTGCTCACCTTTGTTTCTGCCTGTACCTTTTCTTTAAAAAAATTGTGTCTTGGGGGAAATTCATGCTGTAGAATTTGGAAATAGATGAGAATATTGTCTTTGTTTCTTGTGCTTCCTTTTCCTTTCAGAACTCCTCATTAGGATTGCTACAGATAGGATTTGGGGGAAATGATTGAAGTGGGTCAAAAGGTACAAACCTGCAGTTATATAAAAATAAGTCATATGGATTTAATGTAGAGCATGGTGACTATAGTTAATAATCCTGTACTGTATATTTGGAAGTTGTTAAGCACTGTGAGTTAGTAGAGAATGTATATTGGACTCCACCCCTGGTCCCAGAGCTCAGGAACCTTTGGAATTTCCTAACTGATAGGAGAGTCTGAGCATCCTTTGTTTTGTTGAGGCAGATCTGGGTGGGTTCCTGGATGGCTCTTGGCTGACCAGAAAGACCAGGATTAGAAACTTAGAATTTCCAGCTCGCCGCTCCCCCAACTTCTCCAGAGAGGCAAGAGAGGATGGGAATAGAGTTAACAATGGGCCATCCCTACATGACAAAGCCTTTATAAAATCTCAAAAGTAGGAGTTGTGGAGAGCTTCTGGGTAAGCCAATGCATCTACACTGGGAGTGTCACACACCCCAACTCTACAGGGACAAAGCTTAGCTCTTGCACTAGGGGACCTTCCCCAACCTCATCCTTTGTATCTCTTCGTCTGTTGATCCATAAACTGGTAAACAGATGTTTCCCTGAGTTCTGTGAGCCTCTCTAGCAAACTAGTTGAAACCAAGGAGGAGGTTGTTGGGACCTCTAAGCTATATAGGCAGTTGGTCAGACCTGGGCTTGTCACTGGCCTCTTAAGTGTATATGGAGGGGCAGTCTTATGAAACCGGGCCCTTACCTTTGGGGAATTGGGCCCTTATCTGGCACCATCTCTGAGTAGATAGTGTCAAACATGAGTTAAATTGTAGGATGCTCACCTGGTGTTGCAGAATATCGCTTGGTATGGGGAAAACCTCCACACATTTGGTGACCAGAATTGAAGTGTTTTAAGTGACTAACAGAGGAGACTCAGGGAGGAAACCCTTAGTAGGGAAGAACTGTCTGCATAGGAAGGGAAAATACTAGGTTTTTCCTTTATAAATGCAGTAGATATGAAAAGTCCTCATCACAAGAAAAAGAGGTTATAATGATGTGTGGTGACAGATGTTACCTAGACTTATTGTGTGATCCTTTCACAGTATATACAAATATTGAGTCATTATGTTGCTCACCTGAAACTAATGTCATACCTCAGTTATACCTAAATTAATAACAACAGCAAAAAAACCTATGATATAAACCCAGGGAAAGCAACTCGCCAGACTTGTTCCTTTCCTCTGAACACACTTTGCCTGCTTGAGAAAGTAAAATCTGGTCCCCAACTCTGGCCAGACCTTACTATGGGCCCAGCCTGTGGCCTTAAGATGCCACCACTCTGGCCTGATTCATCGGGCTGCTTTTCAAACATCCTGCTACTAGATCTGCAGCCTGTATCCCTCACTGTACTCACTCTGTGGGCTGTTGCTCACTTGCTCTCTCTCTCCCTTCCGCCTTCATCTCTATTCCTTTTTCCCCACCATGTGAAGGATGCAACAAGAAGGCTGTCTTCTGCAAGCCAGGAAGAGAGCCCTCACCAGAATCTGACCAAGATGCCCAGCCTCCAGAAATGTGAGGAATCAAGTTCTGTTTTTATTGTCACCTAGTCTATAGTATTTTTTCAAAATGGCAGCCTGAATTTACTAAAACAGGGCTTTGACATGAATTTGGGGAGAATATAATTCAGTCCATAGCACACATGAAAACGAATGCCAAGTGATTATGGAAAATTTCCTTTTCTGGGTTGTAGGGAAAGATGTGTGACCATAAAGTCTCTGAATGCTCTGAAAATTCAATGAATCTGATTCACATAATAGTGGGAAAATGAGTGTAATTTCAAGCTTTCTTCTTGATTTCCCCCCCCTTTTAACCTCTTTTAACCTTTTCTGAGTATCTTCAGATTCCCAAGTGTTTTAGGGATACTGGTGGACAAAATTGGCTGGGGGAAGAGTGGACAAAGTACTACACAGTTTACTGATTGGAAGTTATTAGCTTCCAGAAAGCTGTTTACTGTATTCTGGAAGTCAGACGAGCAGGGGACAAGAGCGGGACTCCTAAACTTTATCGTTTAGGCCTCAGAGAATGACTGTAACAAAGGCAGTGCAGGGAGAAGCTTTTGCATAACTGTCACTTGGCGACTTCATATTAGAAAGATAATTGGCTAAAGAGAGAATAGAGACTGTTGAGAGACATTAGCAATACTGATAGAAAATATACAATTTGGGTGTTATTTTGAAAAATGATCCACTATAGATATGCTTTGGGATAGGAGTGTGTTGACAAAGTGTTTCAGATAGTTACCTAATTTTAATATGATTTCAACTAAAATGGAAAAATAAGCAGAAAACAAAAGAACCACCTAAAAAGTAGGTAAGAAATGACTGATGCTGGCTCAAAAAGGAAATATTTATCAGTGGAACAGAGGGGAGATGTTTTGGTGGCAATTGGCATACAGGCATTAACAGATGACAAAAATCTATAAGATCATGGGAAATATTTATTATTTATTTTGCTTTATAAAAAAGAACACGATTTCTGAATGCAGGTATATGAAATTGTAGAATATAGTCCATGAACTAATTTTATATCTATTGTTAGATAAACTTATACCAATAAACTACTTGCCAAAATAGGCATGCCTTGGAAACATTGGATTCAAATGACCAGAGAGGCTGGTCATGTTCAAGCTTTGTTCCTGTCTTTCCTCTTTTTTTTTTTCAAATGAAAGGTGTGGGCAGGAGTGAAGACAAGCAGGCAGGCAGACAGGAAGAAAAAACAGGAAGAAGCATTTTATTTTATTTTTATTTAGTTGTTCACACTGGTCACTTCCCCCCAGACCCAGGACTCGAACCCAGGGGTATGTGGCATGGCACTCCTTGGGAGGAGAGTGACCTGATTGCTGCTCCACCAGGGCATTCCGTGTCTTGCTTTTTAATGTGAGAGACTTCCAAATGGCAATGATACTGTGTGTTCACGCACTGCTTACCATTCGCTCAGGAAAGAGAGATGGCTTTCTCTTTAATTTTCTTCCCTTTTTCCTTTATTGTTTTATTCTATTTATCTCATCTGCTGTCTTGCATTCTGAGACAATCAAGAAATGGATGGGTGAATTATTCAAAAGAAAAAAAGTAGTATGAAGCATTGAAAAGTGAATCTATTTAAATGGTGCCAATAGAAGAACGAAAGAAAAATCTCTGACACCAATGGTATGTTCTGCTAAAATTTTATCCAGAAATACTATGTGGTTTTATATATTAAAGTGAATCCTTAATAGAATGCCCAAGAAATAGGTTTATTCAGTTAATGGAATGTTATGAAGAGCTGAGAATAAACAAAGTCATGCTTCATTTATTTCCTCACATCTAGTGAAAATATGCACCAGTCCTTTCCTCTGAAATTGGAAGTGAACCTGCATGGTCAGAGATCCATCACAGCACTGGTCAGCTGTGTGATCTGGGAAAATTAATCTGTCTTTATTTTCTCATCTGCAAAATAGCAGTAATTCAAATTCATGCATTTTGCTCAGCACAATATTGGGCACACTTAAGCCTTACAAATATTTTACTCATTACTGTAATCACTGCTCTTTTTTTCACTACATGCACAGCAGTACCCTAGCTTCAGCGAAGGAAATAAGAGCAGTAGAAGACCCAATTTGAAAGTCTGAGTGCTTACTGTGCAGGTAGAGAACATAGAAAACATACCCACAAAACAGTTACATTTCCATAGGAGACCATCAGCCTTAAATGTTCTCTTTCAATGAATGATCCATATCTCAGGTCTATAGGCATCCGGAAAAGGAGACAACACCCAGCAGATAAAGTTACGAAGGAGAAAGAAGAGGGAGGAGGTGGGTGAAAGGAAGCGGAAAGGGTGAGCGGAAAACAGGCAAGACCGGAATGATTCAGCAAGATGAGGAACTGCACGAGCAAAGATGGAGGGTTAGAAATATGCATGGCATGCTATGGGCGTCCACAGTGAGCTAAAGGACATCATTCCAGAAACCAGACTTTGTCGTCATGACTGTAGCTAAAAAGGATGCAGACTATTAGAGTGAATGTGTGCTGACCCCTGGGACTTTCTGTAACTAGTCATTACAATATGAAACAAAACATGTTGGAAACAACAACTACAAAGAAAAAGACTCAGCAAAGGAAAAATAACTTTTTTGGCAAATTTGTCTTTGCCTGCAATAAATATACAATTGTGATGAACCAAACTCCCTCTTAATGTGATTTTATTTAATGATATATTGAGGTACAATATTACAAGGCTACCAGTTATGAAGGACAAAAAGCCAGTTTGTGTATGGTGTCTGAAATGTCAGGAGGGTGTTATTATAGTTATTAAAAATATCCACTTTGTTTTGCCTGTGTATTGATTCTTTACCCAAGGTTCACAGGGTAAGGAGGAGCAGAGTGAGGTAAATGCCATGGTTGTAGTTGCTACTCCTGGACATCAGCTCAGTGACTATGAAGACGATGACTCCTCCTTTCCCATTCAGCATATTGTCCATGATCACAGCCTCTTTGCTTTTAGTTCAGAATGAATGAACAGAATTCTCATGAGTTTTAAGTGGAGAGTAAAGCAAAGTTCTGAGGCTATAGCATGTGTTCACCTCACAGGGTTGACCACAGGCTCTGAAGTCTAAGTTTCTATGTTAATAGAGAATAGAAGAAAAACCCATTTAGCACTCTGGAATATTTCTCTCTGACTCTTGCTGGAGTTGAGATTTTAATGTGAACCCATGGGATTCAGGAGACCTCCTTGGGAATTCTTTCTGAATAAAATGAATACGATAAAATTTCATGTTTCTTAGGATGCTGAGATTAGGGATTTGAGTCAAGGAAAATCACATGAAATCTCTCTCGTGACTTTCCTCCATTCTTCATGAATATTTCAATCCCGGTGAAACTTTTCTTTTAAACTGAGATAACCGATTTACAAAACAGTATCAGTTTAGATGTGTATATTCATTATTGATCAAATACAAGATAGCCACAGGCCCACCATCTAATGACTAAAAGTCCATTAGACGTTCACCACCACTTGCACCCCCATCCACTTCCCCGCTGGTAAACTTAGTTCTGTTGTCGGCATCCAAGGGTTGGGTTTTGTTTGTCCATTAGCTTAGTTTCTTTATATTCCACATGAGTGAGATTCTGGTGTTTGTCTTTCTCCTTCTGACTTAGCAGTGAAACTTCTTAGGATGACCAGTTCAGTTACAGGAGAGTAGCCTTATTTCTTGTTCTTGTGATAAGGGCTATGAAAGAAGATGTTAGGGGATGATTTACACATGAACCTGAGTTGTGCATTTCCTGGATATCTTTTCATTTGGTAAAGACTAACTGACCAGCACCACCTTCTTGTGCCCTGCTGACTTCCTTCCAGAGAAGTATCCAACTGCCAGCCCCTACTTACTACTTAGTTTCCCACACTCCAGTCACGGCTCCCGGACCAGCCATTGCCACAGTTTCTTTCTCCTCCAGGTCTCCTTCCCACTTCTGATTTCAAAACATCCTTTGTTTCGCTTCTCCCTTATCTAAGGGTGTACTGGACAGACTTTTCCTTGGTATCTACCTTGCTTCCATTATTTTTCCTAAACCAAGATTCTTGGGCTTCAAATAGAAAACCAGCACTTCAGTTCTCAGAGAGATCTAGTGTTGTCAGGGACTGAGTTTTGGAGGGACCAGCTAGGCGGACCAGCTACACTGTCTATGCCTGAGCTCTGCCTCTGAAATCACTTGTGCTCCTTTGTTCACGTAACCTGACAGACAGTGTTTTCACGAGGAGTTTTTGTGGATTCCTGGACTCTAAAAGGTTGGCAGAAGAGTTTCCAAGCTATTAGCACACTTTTCTAAAAAATTCAACGCCAGTGGAGAGCTGGTGGTTGCTCAAGTGTTGTACTGCTGGTTGGCAGGCACAGATTTGCAAGAAGAATGAGAGTAATGAGAATTACTGTAATGCAATCACACCCCACCTTTTGTAAGTAAAGTACAGAGTACATTACTCTCTCAAGGCCTGCAAGAATGGACACCTGGCTAGATAATACATGCTTTTAAGAGGTAAAATAGTACAGTGCCATGGCTTCAGGAAAGGCCTTGGGTCTCCAGAGTTAAATAAAGGATTTCTGGATAGGATGGTATGGTAAGTGCTGAGGAGATGAACCTGGGCTAGTGTGTGCAGCCCATAATTAAGCAATTCCAGACCCAGGATTAGGGCAGATGTGGCAACTAAGAGACTGGCCTTCTTTTGACAGAGCTTTGTGCTCTTCTGAGCAGGCCGCTCCACTGCTCTGAGCCTTCATTTTCCCATTTGAAGAATGAAGGGGATGAACTCAATGATTGTAAAAGCCCCTTACAGGTATTCAGAATAAAGCACACAGTCCAAGGCTCTGGTCACGCAAGTTCATTCATCGGGACATTTGGTTAAAGTATCTCATGACTGTCCCTTAGAGGGTCCAGGCTCCCCATATTACCAGAGGCTCCCTATAATTCTGCATTGTCTACCTGGCCACTGTAGGGGTCTGGGTTGTGACCTGTGCTAGCGGGTGAGGAACTCTGTTGACTCTTATCTGGGCTATTGACACCTTTTCAATTACTTCTCTAACTCCATCTTCATCCCTGAGAGGGTACATGGTATTTGGAGATATCCGTTAAAAAGTGGGAACATCTTAGGGTTGTGGCTGAGATAGCAGAAAAGTTATTGTAGCAGAAAGAAAACAAAGTTCCTACCCTTAAAAACGGCTTGATTAGTATTTAGACTATAGTAGGTATTCCACAGCTATTTGTAAATTAATGATTACATTCCAGGGAATATCATGAAGGCAGTGAATGAAAGAGATGAAAAAATGCATTAGGACTGAGTGTGGTCGTGGGGAAAAGGGGTAAGACAAGCAGCAGGTAGGGGGGGCAGTAAACTGGGCTGAGCCCTATGGAGGGGCTGCTCCACCTTTTACCTTCAGTTGCCTCTTGCCATCCAGTGTTCCTAGCCAAGCTAGAGCTAGGGTGAGGAGCTTTCTTTAGTTATTTCTTTGAGAAGGACCCTAAACAGCCATTTATCAGACATCACAAAGTTAATAAGAAAAAAGAAAATCCCCATCCCTTCACTCTAAATGTTTCCATTTTTACTGTGATTTCAAAATAATTTTATTTGATTTTAAAAATAGAATATTTTTTTTTCCACAAAGCACAACTTTGTTGTTTAGGTGGGATTCTATTTCACTTTAACCATTGAAAATTTAGTATGTTCTAATAATATTTTAGTAGCTCTATCACTGATGAATATAGATGCAAAAACTTCAACAAAATTTTGGCAAACATATTCAACAACACACTAAAAAATTCTACACTATGACCAAGTAGAATTTATTCCAGGGACGCAAAGATGGTTCAACATGTGCAAATCAATCAACTCAATATACCACATTAACAAAGGGAAAGCACAAAAATCATGATCATATCAATAGAGATAGAGAAAGCATTTGAAACATTCATGATAAAGAAAAAAAATCTTACTAAAACCGGAATAGAAGACACATATCTCAACAAGCCTGAGTTAGAGTTGCAACTATGGAGAACTTGAAATGAAGAAAACTGAGCTTAAAATGCTACTATGATGACTCAAATTAACACCAGTCAACACACAGAAATGTTCGAAGGTTCAAGTAATTCTTGGATTGATGGCCATGGTAGCTGGGCTGATTGTGTAGTATCTACCTAACCCTGTGTCCATTGACGATGTTGAGAAAGGAAACAAAGGTTTGTTCTTAGTATTATGCCTGATACAGAGATAGATATTAAGACTTATACAGGAATACTTAAAACTCTCTTTCTTCTTCTTCCATCCATTTAAGATATAAAGAAGCATGTCACTGTCACCTGCTTTGACTTGTTCATTCATTATATATGATACTGTAATTTATAATGTATTTATGTATGCATGTATTTGGTCTTTGTCCAATGTCACCCAATAGAGATCTGCTCTCATCCTTGTGTCATTTTTTTAAGGAAAGGTACAGGAAGACGTGAAGATGAGTAGTAGGCAGGCAGGAAGAGAAAGGAGGAAGAAGCATTTTATTTATTTTTATTTAGTTGTTCATCTTGGTTGTTTCCCCAGCCCCAGGTCACAAACCTGGGTCCTTGGGATGTAGTGAACTACACCTGGTAAGAGGTGACAAACCTAACCACTGCTCCATCAGGGCAAACCTGTTTTATTCTTTAAGAATAAGAACCACTTAAATAAGGCCAAAAGGCAATTGCATCTTTTTTTCAGTGTCAGACTAGAGCATTATCTAAAACATTTGTTTAAAGATCATCTGACTTCGGAAAACTGTTACGGTTTTAGTGTCCTGTAGAACTTTAGGTTGGCAGTCTCATTTTAGAATTGCATTTTTTTTCACTGATTTTGAGCCATTTTTGTTATCCTACTTTTCTCTTCATTTATAAACTTACTGAAATTATGGCATCTGATTTCTCAATATTTTATGATCATTGTATTTTTAACATGTTAAAAGTCATACTTTCAGTCCTTTATTTCCACTTCCCATAATCTCTGTGTTCTCATAGTATCCTTGCTTATTCCATACATTGTAATATCCATTCATTCAGTGAATATATATTGAATTCCTCTTAGGTGTCATGTACAGTGATAGGTTCAAGTAATATGGTGGTGAACAAGGCAGCTGTGGTCTAACCCGGAAGAATTCTTTTTGGAACACCTTAAATATATACAATGTTACAGGCAGTGTTCTTTCAACAAAATTAATTTTTAAAATGAGAACTTTTATCAACAAAATTAATTTCAAAATAGAGATCATCTAACATCCTTCTCAGGGTTGCCTCATCTACAGCTTGGAAAATCACTTTTTACAGACTCTTACAATCATGTCACAGGGAAGGCTCTCTCAAGAATTTAAACCCTTAATACCAACCCTTCCCAGTTCCCTACAAAGCATTTGCACTTATATATCCTGTTATCCTCTTGAGCTTAATATGTCTGTTCATTCATCCAGCTAGTAATGTTTGGGAACCTACGAAGTACTAGAGACTGTGAATTCTATGATAGAACTAAAATAGGTCTCCTTTTCCAGGAGCTCAGTATAGTGAGAAATAAATGCTCAAAACTGGTATCAACTTCAAGCAAGTCAATGCTACAACTCCAGTAGGTCTGTGGTACTTGGACAAAGCTGCTCCAAAACCAAGAAGAGGGTTGGAGGAGGGGGTAAGGAAATGAATGAAAGGACCAGAGATTAAAGGAGAATATAATGGAGAAGAATGATGAATAAGAGGTTGTTACCATGAATGGACTGATGAAAGGGATAAAAATGGTCTTAAGGCAGGTAAGAGGAGTAAGATGCAAAAGGTAAGAAGCAATGTGTTAAGGGAAGTAAGACTGCAATCCTGTCACAGGACTTCTGCTCTCTGTCCAGGAGGCTGGCCCAGTCTTGTGGTCCAGGAAGGGGCGCCAGTGGAC
>RJWH01009689.1:0-21040 GCA_004363575.1 Solenodon paradoxus
ATCAAAGCCCATGGAGCCCTAGAGGAGTCGTGGCTGGTCTGCAGCCAGGGACCTGGTGTGTGTCCCAGGGTCGGGTGGCATTTGCATGAACAACTAAATAAAATCGAGTGCTTATTTCTCCTCTCTCTTCCTGCCTGCCTACTCACCTTTGTTTCTGCCTGCACCTTTCCTTTAAACAATAGAAAAAGAAATGAAGACCACAACTTTTTGTAGTCTCTTTTCCCACAGCCCCTTCTATCCCCTAATTCTCCCAAATGGATGCACTGGTTAGATAAGATGCTTTAAATATAGACGCTAAGAATACAAATCAATAGCTACCCGCAGCAGCAATAGTCTTTTCACAAACAACTAAAACAAAATTTTAACTATAAATGAGTTTTCCAAATGATATCTAGACATACAAGAGACTATGTATTGATTCATAATAAATTTCAATAGTCTTTCTGAATCCTGTAAATACTATTAGATGTCATAGCTTTATTTGGTTTCCTTAAGTTAAAAATTCTGATTGCTTTTACTGGCAGGTGGATCTGTAGTGGGTGGCCGGAGGCAGGGGTGAAAGAATTCATAGTGAGTGAGCAAGTGGTAATCAGATTTATTCACTCTCCCAGCTGGGAGAAGGGCAGACTGAGAGGTGAGTCCACCCCGATTGTCAGGGGTTGGGTTCATACTGGATTATAAGGGTGGGTGGGGATGGCAGGTGTGCTGCGATGGAGGATGTTTTTCAACTTCTCAGGCAGTTTAAAGGGTCTCAGGTCCAGGATATGGTTCCAGCTGATTTGGGCTATTGCTGCTGGTGTCTTGTGTTTTATTTTATTTTTTTGCCATGTTGGTTTTCCATTGACCTAGGGCTCAGAATAAGACACTGGGTAGAATTATTGCTTGTTCAGTTTCCCTTACATTTACATAAATCCTTCCAAATTCTTATCTATTCTCAGATTTTTATTAGTGTGTTTTCTTTTCCTAGATTCAGATTATCTCTAATTTCCTTTCAGAAATGTGCTTTTAATTGATTTTTTAACAAATAGATTCAATTTTCTAGCAAATAAACATGATAGAAAATGTAAAATTCAAGGCAATTCTAGAAAAAGGTAGACATTGGACTCTGCTTTTCTCTATCACTATGCTTACAAGGGCTGGCATCCTCTGTGACTTCCTCCTGACACTCATCACACTGTCAATAAATAGTAACATGTTCAGTTTCCCTATGTTAAAGATTTCAAAACTTCTTAAGTCTCTCAACACTACAATGTCATTAATATCTGATTTGGTAGGATATGAGTATCAGTGTTTTGTAGTTTTTGTCTACTGGAAAATACAAAATTTTTTTTATGTAAAAATTACATCCGAGTTCCACAGGAAGTTCTCAAGATAGATCTAAAATGCATGTTGTCAAAATAAAGGATTCAAGCATTGAATTAATCTAATACACAATTAAGGGTTATTCATTCGTTGTTTTTTAAATCCCTATATGGTATCCCTGGTTTTCCATGGAACAGGTCATAATTTGACATAATTTAATATTGTAAAGATTACTTTCAGAAACTATTATGCTAATATTTCTATCTCAGGAGAGCATCAGACAAAATGAGTTATCTTCTTGCATTGTTAGGACAGAGGATAAGACAGTGTACTCACTGACATGAGTTATGGCCGTCACTATGACTTCTACCTCGAACCTCCAGCTCAAAAAAATGTAGCATGTGACTTGAAAAGTCTGATTTTAACTAAATCATAGTCTTTCTCTTGACAAACACAAACGATATCCTTGGGGAAATCAGGCACAACAGGTCAGGTATTTATATTTTTTTCTTCCTTCCTCTTGTTTTGTTTCTCAAGACATATAGATGGTTTCAACAAAATCCAACACTTTTTACAAAATGACACAACTGTTTCTCCTTTTATCTTTCTTTATCTTTTTCTTGAGGTTCCTGTGGTTTATGTTCACAATTCCTAGATTGTTTTCCATCTGGTGGAGGGTCTCGTGCTGACTGGGTCTGAGCTGTGCAGATGCAGAAGACCAGGTGCTTCCCCTCCCTGCTCCTGAGTAGATTGAAAAGCCCACCTACCATCTTCCTTTGAGATTCCTTACTAGTTTCAATCATTTGTTCCCAATAGATTCCTTGATTCTGCTCTTCCTGTGGAATCCATAAGACAACCCTGGTCTAGCTGATCTCGTTGTCTCATGTATATGGCTTCAGGATCTGAAGGAGCCTGCAGGGTCACAGAAATTCTCATCATCATCCACGTTGTGCAGACTTTCCCAAACATCTTTTCTTCAGTAAGAAACAAATCCCCCATCTGTTACCAAGAGGCACAGTAGACCCTTGTATTTGGTCATGTCGTTAAAATGATCATTCTGGAAGAATACACAAAGTTCTTGAACTATTCACTTAGTTTTCATAATCCGTGGTATCTATATAGGTTGATGGGCTCTGTTCCTGAGAAACTACTTGGCTATAAAGCTTTCACCAACCAGATTACTGTTGTCTGACTGCTTGCATGAGATAGTCCCCACTAGCTGTTTGTAGCTGCAGTTAACAACAGCTTTTACAATGTCATCAATCTACTAGCCACTCATAGTACTAAGGACTATAAAGAAGATCAAATACCGTGCATTCTAGTGTGTATTAGTCTAACACTTGAACACCAAGCTTGTCTATAGTTTATAGAAACTATACAAACTATAGTTTGTACAAAAGCCATAGTATACTTCATGTTCTGCTCATAGTTCTGGATTTCTGGATTTTTAAATTTTGCTTCAAACATATAATCTCCTAATTTTCCATCACTTGTTCAGCAGTTATAATTTTCATCATCAGTAAAAGTTTCATCTTCAAGTCCAGAAGAAATACACTGAAGATGACCAGCTAAGGAAAAGGTTCTTTCTCCTTCCAAGTGATGATGGCTGTGTTCTCTGCTGCCACTGTATCCATTTGATGTGATATATTGTCCCTTTAATTGTTTATCTGAGGCCTCCAGCACCTGAGCTGACCCTTCCTACTCTCTGCCCAGAGGGACAGCCCTGGTAATACTTCTGTGCACTTCACTTTTGGGATCCTATTTTCTGCTCCCTCCTCACTATTGATCTCAGAGTCACTATGGAAAAATGCATGTTAGAGTTCAAGTTCCAAGATGGTGGAAGGACAAGATTTGCATTTTGCCTTCTCCTAACAGACATAACCAAGAAATCTCCAGTTATCTCTTAACATTGTCTTTTGAATAGAGACAGGATCAACATCTCCACAAAGAGATAGGACACACATCTCCATGAACAGTCGGAGCGCTGATCTGTCTCAGTGACACACCTCCCTCTTCAGAAACCCCTAGGTCTCAGGGAGACACCACTGAAAACAGTACTGTCCTAGAGCTGAAGGACTTTCTCCTTGTCAGTGCCACCACACTTAGAAACTAGCTTTCAATCAATGAGCCAAAAACTTCCATTGGCATAGAAAGGGGGAGAGCCTCTTTGCGAGTTGAGACATTGCTTTCATGGTGCAGAGTAGAGGCCCCCATTGTAGGAAAGCTCCTGGGGGACACACCCACCCTCTGCACCATTAGTGCACTTGTGCAGAACTGTTTGCATCCAGAGATGCCAGAGACAGATATCCATGTCAGCAGTGCCCCTGTGGATAGGTAACTTGTTTCATAGAAGGATCATTGTTATTCTACCCGCTCTCTCAGGGGTAGATAATTGGAAGGGATTCATCAGAATGGCAGCTTTCACTGGGGCTGCAGCTAAACACCTTTGCTATTTCCTTGTTACTTCCTGAAATTCCACCTCTTAGCACCAGGGCTTGTTTACCTTCTTCTTCTGGGACTGTTCTCTGGAGAAGGGAAGGAATTTTAAAGGGTTTGTACTTTGCTGAAAGCAGACTCTGGCTTCCTCTCCTGTGACTTCTGGTGGGACTGTGGGCTCACAACTCTTATGTTTCTCTCTTTTAGCCTTGTAGTTCATGCCTGTAACTTTGGGGAAAATCTCTGCATTACTTACCCCAACTCCAACCCTGTAACCTGGACTCTCAGGCCTCAACATTGGGCAGGTATTGATCTTCAACAATACCGGTAAGTGCTGAGATCAACACCTAAATGAAGTTCAGTGTTCCAGACCAATGCCCAGGACTATATAGTACAAATCTATCCCTAAAACAATTCCTTTCCATCCTGGAATTTCAAGCTACAGAAATAAACACAAATTCCAAACAGATCAAAGAGACAGAAAAAGATATGTGAAAAAAGGGATAAAAACAAAACACTAGGGGAAAATCCAAATGCAACAGAATTAAGTATACTATCTGATGAAGACTTTGCAGCAGCTGTTTTAGAGATACACGTAGAAATCTGTAAAACAACAAAGGAGCAAAAAAATTACATAAAGATAGATAAAATATGAGGCAGATCTAAACAAAATTCCTGGAGCTAAAAAAACATAATGGAGGGACTAAACCATAGACTAGAAGAAGACTCCAGTTGAATCAGCTAGAAGATAGGCCAGTGCAGTTTGCCCAAGTAGATCAGCAAAGAGAAAAAGGAATGAACAGAAGTAAAGAAATACATGAGACCTATGGGATAACATCAAGAGGAACATTCATACTCTAGGGTCCCATAAGGAGAAAAGAGAGAGAAGAGGGCAAAAGTCATATTGAGGAAATAGCACCCAAGAATTACCCTAACTTGAAGAAGAAAACTGACTTTCTAATACCGGATTCTCAGTGTTACACACACACACACACACACACACACACACAGAGCACAAAGCACACAAGCAGACATACACCAAGATACCTTGTAATTAAAAAAAAATAGTAAAGGATAATCTTAAAAGCATGTAAATAAAAACTACTTAAATACACGGAATCCCCCATAAGTCTGTTGTCAGATTTCTCATTGAAATTTTACATAGCAGAAGAGAATGGCATGATATATTCAAAATACACAAAGAAAATGATTTCTAGCCAAGGATATTCTACCTTGCTAGATTAACACTTATAACTGAAGGAATAATAAAAAGTTTTTTATAGGTCTACAAAATTTAAAGCAATTCATCATCAAGAAATTAGCTTTACTAGAAATACTAATGGTAGTTCTATAAAATGAAAAGAAACCCCACTTAAAAGAAGCAAGTCATCAAAAATATATAAAAATAGAAAGGAGGAGAGTCAAAATAGAGACTGTATGAGTTCAACACAGCCTGATTTTAAGTTAAAACAAGGCATAGCCCCATCATAATCTCAAAACATAAATGCATAGAAAAAAGGAAAACAAGCACAACATAAATTATTTCAAGGTACCGAATAAGAGAAAGAGAACAGCAAAGGTATTGTCTGAGAAACACCCAGAAAACAATGAGCAAAATGAAAATAAACAATCACATAAGAAAATCATCTTAAAAGTTAATGGAACTTACTATTAAGAAACATGACCCAAGTTTATGCTACATCCTGGAAACTCAAATACATTTTAAAGATAAACATTGTCTAAATTCATTTATTGGAAGACAATCCTGAATTCAAATAAAGAAAAAATTTTAAAGAAAAAATCAGGTGTGCTCCTGTGTCCCAATGAGCTGAGACAGTGATATGCAAAACATGGGTAACCCAAGAACCTGGGTTCAAGATCAGAGCTGGTATGAGCAACCAAGATGACAACTAAAAAATATATTTCTTCCTCTTCTTCCTTCCTTCCTTCATCTTTTTTTAGTGTAGGGGAAGCCATACTTGTATCAGATAAAATAGATTTCCAACTACAGGAGGCAACAAATGACAGGGATGGACATTTTATAGTGATATAATGTCAACTTATTAAGTAGACATAACTTATTAATATATATACAATGAAGAAGCATCAAAATACAGTAATGGGTTATTAATAGATCTAAACAAAGACATCAACAGCAATATAATAATAGTAGGAGACTAGAAATAGTAGGAGACTAGAAATTGGACAGACAGATAAACCAGGGAGAAAATTAACAGGGAAAAATATCCTTGAATGATAATTTAGAACAGATGGATTTGATAGACATTACTGAAGACTACACCCAGCAACTGGAAGTTTCACTTTTTTCTCAAGTGCTTATGGACCTTTCTCAAACATAGACCATATGGTGGGAAATAAAACATGTCCCAACACATTTACAAAAGTTGAAATAATAGCAAACATCTTCTCCAGTCCCAACGGCGTAAAATAAGACATCAACCACCAAAAAGGTGGAAAATTCCAAAACTTGCAGAGATTAAGTAATATACTTCTGAATGACTGTTGTGCAAATGGTGAAATCAAAGCAGAAATTAAAAATCCTTGGAGACAAGTGAGAATGAGGACACATGCTACCAAAATGTATGGGATGCAGCAAAAGCAGAACTAAGAGACAAGTTTATAGCAATCCAGTTACACCTCTTGAAACAACAAAAAAAATCGAAAAAAAAACTGATCTAGCCTTAAATCTAAAGCAAATAGAAAAAGAAAACTTTTGAATCCAAAAGTTAGTAGAAGTAAGGAAATGACATAAATTCAAGCAGAAGAAAATTAATTAGAACCAAAAATACAATTCAGAAGATCAATGAAATTGAAAGGTTTTGCTTTAAAACAAACAAAATTGATAAAACTTTGACTATACTCAGTAAGAAAAGGAAGAAAACTCTCATAACTAGAATCAAAAATGAAATCAGAGACTTTATGATGAGCACCACAGAAATACATCACAAGAGACTTTTTTGAACAGCTATCTGTAAGCCAATAAATTGGACAACCTAGAGGACATGGACAAATATTTAGAAACATTAAGCCTATAAAACAGAATCGGGAAGAAATAGAAAACCTGAACATAGATATCACAAACAAGATCATTGATGAAGTAACCCAAAATATCACCAAAAATGAAAGTCCCGAACCAGATGGCTTTACTAGTATTGCCAAACCTTCAGAGAAGAATTAACACCTATTTTCACAAACTTTTCCAAAAATTAAAGAATAGGGAACAGTTCCAGACACTTTCTATGAGGCCCTCATTACATGGAATTCAAAAGTATACAAGAGTCACTAAAAAAATTGTAGACCAATATCTCTGATGAACATAGATGTAAAAATCCTAAAAACTATTACAAAACAGAATGCTTCAAAAGAATTGTCTATTATGACCAAGTGGTATTTATCCTGGTGATTCAAGTATGGTTCAGCATATGCAAATCTATGAATGTAATAAATAAAATGAAAAAATAGAATCACATCAATAGATGCAGAGAAGCATTTGACAAGTTTCAGTACCCACTTTTGATAAAAACTCTACATTAAATTGGAATAGACGGGACGTGCCTTAATATAAAAAGACCATACATGAAAAACACACTGCCAACATCATACTTAATAGGGAAATACTGAAAGCATTTTACCCTAGGATGAGAGACAAGATGAGGCAGTTCACTTTCATGGATGTTGTTTAATATTATACTTGAGATCATAGATGGAGCAATTAAGCAAGAAGAAATAGAAGGAAGCCAAATTGAAAAAAAGTTATACTATCAGATATTTCCAGATGTCATGATAATATATGTAGAAAACCCTAAGATTCCATCATAAATTGACCCAAATTAATGAATGATTGCAGCGTTGGTAGGCTACAAAATTTATACAAAAAATCTGTTGCATCCTTACATGCAGACTACAGGGTAGAAGGGAAGGAAGTCAAGAAAACTATTCCAGTAATAGAAAGAAACAAAATCAAATACCTTGTAATTTACCTGAGCAAGGAGGTGAGAGCCCTGTACAATAAAAACTATAAGACTTCATTAAAGGAAATAGAAGACGATGTAAAGAAAGGGAAAGACATTCCATGCTCATGGTTGGAAAGAATTATTGTTAAAATGGCCATCTTACCGAAAGCAGTGTGGGAGTTTAATGTAATTGCCATCAAATTCCACTGGTAATTTTCAGGAAATAGAATGATATTTTAATTAGTATGGAATCAAAATGACCTCAAATATCCAAAGCAATAATAAGAAAAAGGAACATGTTTTTCTCTAGCTGCTTTTAAGATTATCTTGTATCTTTGACATTCTAATAACGTGTCTTGGTTAGGTCTGTTTGGCTTCCTTTTGTTTGGAACTCTTTGAACTTCCCATTCTGTATGTCTCTTCCTTTGTTAGGTTAGGGAATTCTCAGCTATTGTTGCTTCATGTACAGTTGCTGCCTCTTCTTTCTCTCTTCTTCGGGGACCTACATGATACAAATGATGTTTCTCTTGATGTTATCACATGCATCTTAGATTGTGTCTTCACTTCTTTTCACTCTTTTTTCTCTTTTCTGATCTACTTGAGTGAATTCCATTTTATTGTTTTCTAGCTATCTGATTCTGTTGGAAGTTTCTTCCAGCCTATTGTTGAGTTTCTTTATTGTGTTCTTTAGCTCAACTATTGGAATTCTGGTTTGAACTGCCTCATATTTTCTCCATTTTTGCTGTGGCCCTTTTTCAATTCCTCCACTGTTTTCCTGGTTTCAGAGAGTATCGTTAAGGCAGTTAAATTAGAGTCTTCATCAGGGAATTTGCTTAAGACTCTTGCACTCAGATTTCCCCTCGGGTTTTGTTTAAATCCATAATTCCATGTACATTTCTCTGTCTCTTCAATCTGTTTGGCATTCTGTGCTAATTTCTATGGGCTGGGGTTCTCCAATGTAAAACCTTGTGTTATGGTGTTGAATTGCACAGAATAGACCTGGATGTTGCTCTGTAAATGTGGCCTTCCTTCTGGTTGTGTGATCTCAACACTCATCTGGAAGTTGACATTGGTTTAGGGAAATTAAGCGCTTTCTGCCAGAGTCACAGGCATGAACGACAATGTCTATAGAGAGACCCAAAGTTGTGGGCCCAGTCAGCAAACAGGCCACTGTCCCAGCACACCCCACAGAAAATGAGGAGCAGAGCGCTTGGTGAAATACTCTCCCATGTGGGAGTTCCTCAGTCCTCCTGAGGAGTGACCGTCCCAGACATGGGTGGCAAACAAGCCCTGTGGCCCAGGGGTAGAATATCAGGAGGAATCAAGCATATAGGAAGCTATTTTGCTGTAGCTGCCAGATGGTGGGTGCTGTTATTCTTGACGGAGTGCTCCTCTTGTTTTCCAGTGAGACAGGTAAAAAGAATCATCCTTCCAGAAAACAGCCAACTATTAGCTCAACAGCAGCCTAGCCGCTCATCTCTGGCTGCCCATGGAGATGACGTGGTGAGACAGTTCTGCACTGTAAGAATGCAGCCAGATGCAACAATAACTCTGCATCAGTGTGGGAATGGCAGAGAGTATGGGGGCTTTCCTCTGGGGGCTTACCCCTAATGACAACTTTTGGAAGCAGCACTGAGAAAGCATCTCTGCTTGCCAGGTTTCTCACCCTCTTTCCAACCCATGTCAAGGCCCTGACTCAGTGGCTAAACACCTGCTCACAGATATGGGGGTGATCATTCTGGGAGGGAGCCCATGATCTCCAAGAGAGTGTCAGTTTTGGTTTTACTGATGTCTTCCTGCAGTCACACTGTTTCTTAAAAGAGCAGTGTGATGCTGGGACAATAAGCCTCTCCTATGTTTTATAGAGGCATATATCCTCTGTGTGAAGATGCTGGTCCTTTTATTTTTAAAGATTGTGGTAACCAAATAGATTTTCTAAAGAAAAGGTACAGGCAGAAATGAAGGCAAAGAGAGGTATACAGACAGCAAGAGAGAGGAGGAAGAGTACTTTATTTCATTTATTTAGTTATTTAGTTCTTCATCTTGGTTGCTTCCCTTGGCCGTGGGTCTTGTACTGGGTACCTTCATCTTGGAATGTACATGGACTGCACTAGTTGGGTTGACTAAACAACTTGACCACCAGGGTGTATCAAATGTTTTCTTAGTTGTGTTGTGAGGAGAATCTTAACAGTTGCCATATTGGGACTGCCTTTGCATATATTTTTAAGGGTGATGATAATACTTTAGAAAGAGATCTTAATCTGCTTGTGCGCAGTATTTTTTGATCCCTCTGTCTGTAGAAGATGTCTCCACTTCACATGCTTACCCAGAGACCTATCTCCCAGGAGACCTGAGGTGAACTGGGGTCTTTAGATGTGAGTGGAATTGCTTTAATGACTATTACCTTCCTGAGTATATGCAGTACATTCCACGGTCTCAGCCTAAATCCTGAAATCTCCAATCCCTCTCCTTCTACTCGGGTGTCTTTTGCTGATAGTATTTTGTGCAGTGCATATCCTCTTAGTGATAAAAACTACATGGGTATAGTTGTATTGTCTATTCCCTTAATCCATGTGAATGTGTAGGACCTTACGTACCTCCCTCTGGAAGAGGATCAGGGCTGTGATTTCTGAAAACTTATCATGTGTTCCCACCTCTTGGTATACAGCCTCTACATCAGGGATTCAAAGTCCCTTCTGCGTGAAGATGGTGCATATGAGATCGACACTTGGTTTCTGACATGAAATGTGACCTGAAGCCACCACTAATGACACTGTAGATCATATTTGTGTACATTTGTTGATTCAATGCAGATCTCAGAATTTCATCTTATGATCAACTATTCATGCTAGTTTTAGAAAGTAAATTCATTATAACAATGACATTTCAGATAAGAAAGATTTTATTTAGAATTTATTAAATCACGCAAGGGAAGAATCTTCACGTGGGATCACTATAAGGTAGGTGGGGTCACTTTTCTTAGAATCAATTGGATTAAAGACTTCACACTGATAATACCCTTCATTCTCCAACCTGGCTGAATATATACTGAGGAAAATGTTGTCTGCGTTCAGTTTCATCCATTCTGTGGGTTTAATAATCTGTCCTTTGAAGAACCATCGGATGAAGTTTGTTGTGTCTTGTTTCATGCAGATCATGACCACATGGCCTGTCTCTTTGATTAAGTTTGTGTTGACTAGTATTTGCGGCTGTTCTATTGGTTCTGTGAAGAATCAGAGGAGACCCATTGAGATTAATCTGAGACCATAACCCTTCGTCAGAGATCTCAGCTACTCACCAGCCAAATGAGCTTTGTAAAGGTCACCCAGATTATGTCTGACATTTGCTTGAGGTCTGTGTCTTTGTTTAGGTGACTATAAGGGGAGGGATGCAATTTCTTAGACACCAAAGTCAGGGTAACCCCTGACCAGGTCTCCTATACTTCTTTGCACTATCAGCACCAGAAAATTGCTGATTCGTATTTCCAACACTCATCAAGGAGAAATTGATCTCCCATGGATTTTCATGTGGACCTTTCTTAGAAGTTTATGTGTTTTATATAAGAACAAGCCCTACTCCTCATATGTACTAGACTGTATATTGGGGAAGGTGAGATCACCACCCCTGCCCATCTCTAGACCAGAGTATATTTACTTATGTGAGAAGGAGTGCAGTTTTGTTAAATGGATTCTTAGGCAATAAATATGGCCCAATGTAGTCTTTATGACGTTAGCACCTTGTGAACTTCCAATGTAAAGAATTTCTCTATCCAAAGGGGATGGTAACTCCCAAAACTACATATTGATTGTTATGGTCAAGAGTATCTGTAGGTCTTACCACAGCTATTTAACATATACTGGAGGTCTTAGTCAGAGCAATTAGGCAAGAAAAAGAAAAAGGGAATCCAATTGGAAAGAAGGAAGTAAAGCTCTCATTATTTGCAGATGATATGATCATATATATTGAAAACCCTAAAAACTGTCAAATAATTACTAGAACTAATCAACGAATACAGTGACAAGTTACAAAATCAATGCACAAAAATATGTTGCATTCTTCTGTGGAAACAACATGCTAGAGAAAACGAAATCAAGAAAATCACACCATTTAAAATAGAAGTAAAAAGAATCAAATATCTTGAAATATACTTAACAAAGAAAGTGAAAACCTGTATAATGAAAACTACAAGTCCTTCTTTTTTTTAAAGGAGGAAGATACAAAGAGATGGAAAGATAACCCATGGTTGGGTTAGAATTCATGGTTGGGAAGAATCACATCATAAAATGGCTATCTTACCTAAAGCAAGATACAGATTTAATGCAATCCCTATTAAACTCTCTCAGGCTTATTTCCAGGCTATAGAACAAAAAATCTTAAATTTTAATGGAACAACAAAAGACCCCAAATAGCCAAAGTAATTTTGAGAAAAAGAATGAAATCTGGAGGGATTACATATTCCCAGACACTGAGCTATACTACAAAGCAATAGTGATCAAAACAGTATGATACTGGAATAATAACAGTGGTACAGACCAGTGGAATAGAACTGAATCACCAGAAATTGACCTCCTTATGTACAGTTAATCTACAACATAGGAGCCAAAAGCATGTGATGGGAAATATAAATTCCTTTCAATAAGTGGTGTTGGGAAAATTGGACAGCCACATGCAAAATAATGAAGCTAGACCACTCTCTAACACCATTCACAAAAATTAACTCAAAATGTACCAGAGATTTAGACATTAGACCAGAAACCATAAGGTTCTTGAAAGACAACATAGGAAAGACTTTCCATGACTACAGCCTTAGAGAGGCCTTTGTGGACTCAACTCCAGCATCATGGGAAACAAAAACAAAAATAAAAACTGGGACTACATCAAACTAAAAAACTTCTTCACAGCAAAATAAAACATCACTAAACCCCAAATGCAACCTACTAACTGGGATAAGATACTTTAATTTCATATTTCTGACAAGGGCTTAATGTCTAAAATATACAAAGAACTCATAAAACTCAATGGGCAATTCAATCAAAAAATAGAAGGAGGAATTAGATGAATATTTTTCTAAACTGGTTATACAGATGATCAGCAGGGATGTTCCTATTCCCTGGCTACCAGGGAAATGCAAATTGAAGCAACAGTGAGATGTCGTCTTACACCTGAGAGACTGGCTATTATCCAATTATCTGGAAACAGCAAATGCTGGCAGTGATGTGGAGAAAAGGGAGCACTTTTATACTGTTGGTAGCAGTGCAGATTGGTGCAACCCCTATGGAAAACAGTTTGGAGATTTCTCAAAAAGTTGTAGATGGAAGTCCATATATGACTTGGCCTTCCCACTTCTGGGTATTAACCCAAAAGATATAAAAACACCCATTCGCAGAGATTTATGCACCCCCGTGTTTACTGCAGCCCTATTCACGATAGCTAAGAACTGGAAACTACCTAAATGCCCAACATCAGATGAATGGATAAAGAAGATGTGAAGCATATACACAATGGGATACTACATAGCCTTAGAAGAGATGAAATTCTGTCATTTCAATCAACATAGATGGATCTTGTGGGGATTAGGCTAAGTGAGATAAGTCAAAAGAAGAAAGATAGATACTAGATGACCTCACTCATACATAGATGGAATTGAACAGGCAAAACAAAGGAACAGATGAAACAAAACCAACTTTTGGACACTTGCAACAAAACTGAGGTTACTGATGGGAAGTGGGGTCAGGGGGACAAATGGTGACAGAGGTCACTGGACAATGGTGAAGAACACTTGGTGATTTGGTAGAGGGCATGGAGTGTTGACCTATATCTGAGGAATGGGGAACTTAGACATATGAGTTATTTTAATGTGTAAAAATAAAAAATAATTATATAAAGAGTATCCCTAGAGAGACATTGCTGCAATTTTACAAAAAGACTGGCTTGATTAGGATTATTAGGGATTTACTATAACATAATAAAATAGGTAGGTATATTTCAAACTCACAGAAAACATCATATTCAATGTGGGAAGACTCAAGTCTTTTCCTCACACATCAAGAATAAGATGAGGAAACTGATTTCACTACTTCTGTTCAACATATTACAGGAACTCTTAGCTAGAGCAATTAGCAAGTGTCAGATATAGAAACACATACAGACTGGAAATGTACACATAAAGTTTTCTCTATTTGTGATAACATGAACGTGTGTGCAGATACTTAATATTCCACCCAAACATTTAGAAATATTTGATTATATTGTAGGAGCACCCCCATGCATATAAAGTAAGCAGCTAACTGTCAGAGGGCGCAGGGTCTGGCAGCCCCACCCTGAGAAGGTCCAGGACCCCTGGGAGGAACGGGAACCTCACACTAGGACCAGAGTGAGTCAGTGGTCAAAGTGGGGAAGGGAATCCTGAAGCTTGGGTACTGTAGGCCTGTCCGTCTTCTTTATACTCTCTGAGTCCTAGTCAAGTCTAGACTGCGGGCCACATATCTGTCATTTGTGTTATCAGCTGTGACATCTGTGAGAAATGAAGCCCTGCTTGTGGGTGCAGTAAAGGCTCCTTCTCCTGGGTCCTGGGACACTGCTCATGGTGGAGCCTCAAGGGACTGTTGCTCCCATGATTTCTGTGTCCTGTCCTAGTGCCCAGGAGGGTAGGGCTGGCACAGGAGTTAGCAGGAGGGAACAGGGCACTGAGCCCTCAGTGGGAGTATCCGGGGAAGGCTTCAGGGTGGAGGGAGCCATGCAGACAGAGCAGTGCTGGCTGGAATGAGGAGGAGGAGGAAGGAGCAGAGAGAGCAGAGAAGTCCCTGTGTGAGCAGTGCAGGTTACTAGTGACTCATAGAACCAAGTTCCAAGAACTCACTGTTGCTTAGGGGCTGAACCAGTCCAGCCTGACACTGTCCCCTGCCCCAGCAGCCCTCCAGTCACAGGGCACAGGCTCCAGGGTGCTTGAGGGGCAGGTGGTCAGAGGATGGACATGGGTCTCAACCCCTGGAGAGATGGGGAATACCTGTGACAAGGATTTCTAAGACACTGCATCCAGTTTCCAGTCTCTAAGTCTATGAGACGTTAAAGATAATTTATTAAATTACTTTTCACTCTATCATTTCTTCATTAAGGAAAGACTGAGGGTTGTTTCATGGGCCCTGTGCTGACAGCAGGTGTAGGTGTGGAGTGAGAGGCCATGTCCTTTCCTTTATCTCCAGTGGCAGTGACACTACAATCATAAATATCAGTGACTTCCCATCAGTGCAGGGAGGTGTGGATCGTGCCTGACGCAGCTCTTGGTACTGTGATCCCGCCTCTGAAGGTAGAAGCAGGTAACTTATTTCTAGAGTCAGCACAGATGAATTTCCATTTGCTTTTCCTCCCCAGACACAAAGTCTCTGTCTGACCCAGGAATCTGAACAGAAAGGTCTGAACAGCTGCCTCAGGATCCACAGATGCCTGATAAAGTCCCTGGGTGCACGAGGGTATGGGGCTGTGACAGCAGAAAGTCTTACTGAGACTGGATGGCTTTCACAGTATGTGTTGAATCATTAGTGTTTTTCCTTTACCTCAGTTTCCCTTCATTAACAGAACCAAGAAACTGTTATTGGTCATATATTCTGTGAATTAATTTTGGATATTAGTAATAGACCAAATCTTGCATAGAGAGCTTCCCATATAAACAGCATCTGATACTATTTTCTCCATGAGAGTTGCTCCCTGGGCTGATCTCTGGAGGACATGGAGCTTCCAGGGGCTTCTTCTCCCCCTGTTCCTAAGGGGGAGTTCCTAAGATCCACCAGGGAAGTTGAATAATGTGTCTTGGGAGCCTCTCTGACTGTGTTGTATGACTCAAATCTTTAGAACCAGACTATGTCCCTGTATTATGTGATTTTTGGAGCTAAGCCCTGATTGTGATCAATTCTCAGAGATCTTGTCCGGTGGGACATGAACCCACCCTGGCATAGGCTCCCCAGGGTCACTAGCGTCAGAATCTAGATGGGTCCCTTTGCCTTGAATCTACAGGATCTGGATTCTGGGAAAGGATTTCTGATCTCATGACATTGTTCTCCAGTGTGTGTCCTGCACTCAGTGCTCACATCCCAAGCCAGGACATCATGCAGGGGAGGAAATATGTGCATCACAGGTCTGTCAATCCTGTGTGTTTGAAACAGAATGACTACTCCATCCACAAACCCAGGGATCTGAAAGGAATCACTTACCGTATACAATGAGCTTTCCAGTTACTACTTGACTTAGAAGACTCTTCGTCATTGCTTGAAAGGTGTAGTTTCCAGAATCCTGAAGCTTGACATTCTGGATCAGCAGGGATCCATTGTGGTTTATAGTCTCTCGATGACTATATGCAGGTCCTGGGGTACTTACTCCAGTGTTTAACTGATATGATGCAATTTGATGATCTACAGATTCCCCTCTGTACCATTGAAAAGCTAGAATATTTTCTGGCAGATTGTAGACACCTAGAAGAACATCTGTCCCCTCAAGGGCATGTATATATTTCACCGTGAGCAGGACAGTGCTGGGCGGGATCCAGAAGGCTAAGAAAAGGCATGGAGCAAAGTGAGAGAACAATCAGTATCTGGATCATGTAATGGAATTGGAAGACGGGGACCCAGATACTGATCAGGTCTTTGATCCTCAATGTTGAGGTGTCTCTGTGTGTCTCCTACTGGTTCAAGGTCAGCAGCATGACCTTCATTACTTAGGTGTCTCTGAATTCCTTTTTTCTTAGTTTCAAGTATTCTTCTCAGGATTTCTTGATTCCCTCGCTGTCCCTGATCTTTGCTTGTGCTCAGGGAGTCCTTGGGAGCTGCCTTCCCTGACACCTGCTCTAAGACACTCTTCACTTGTGACTTTTCTCTGTTCTGTGCCCTTCATGACTCTTGTCAATTCCTAATTTCAGAGGTCCCTTTGGGATGTGCTTTTCTTTCTGTACCCTGCAGTATGAGAGGACATGAAAGGACTCACTCAGTTACAGAGGTTGGGGGAAGCAGCAGCCTGAAGAAGATGGGCCTTCAGGTTGACAGATGTCTGGCTGGATGGAGGGACAGTGTAGGTGGTGAGGAGGGATGTGTCAGGGATCAAAGCTTTTGGGGGGACACCCTAAGATTTGGGGACTGCAGAACTTGTCCTTCTGCCTTAACTCCCTGGTTGAGTCATGTAGGGAGTAGACTGAGGGTCACAGGTCCCTGTCATACGGTCTGTTCCATCTTTGGCATCAGGAAGGGAAGGGGCCTGGTATGTGGGCACAGTGAAAGTTCCTTCTCCTGGGATACTTCTTGTGATGGAGCCTAAAGGCACTGCTGCTCCCATGACTTCTGTGTCCTGTCCTAGTGCCCAGGAGGGTGGTCTGGCACAGGTGTTAGCAGGAGGGAACAGGGCACTGAGCCATCAGTTGGAGCATCTGGGAAGGGTTTCAGAGTGGAGGGACCCATGCAGACAGGGTAGTGCCAGCTAGAATGAGGAGGGGGAGGTATATGGAAGGAGCAGAGAGAGCGGAGAAGTCCTTGTAAAGAGCCGTGCCATTTATAAATGACCTCAGAGAACCGATTTCTTAGAGATGTCTCTGCTGTTGGATCTAAGTCTCAGGTAAGGACCAGGATTTGTTTTAGCCCATATGTGGTTCTTCAGTCTGAACCCTGCTGGTGACCAGCAGCCAGTCACCCTGTTTAGAGGAGCAGACTCAACCCTGGCACATTCTACCTCAGTCCCTAATGTCACAAGTCCTGGTACAGGCATCTGGGCAGGGGATGCCAGGGTCTGAGCTTCTCAAGAGGATCCCACATGTCCTCCCTGGCCCTGACTGAGTTTTACAAGGTCTCCCTCAAGGTCACAGTCACAGGGAGGGGCCCAGGTGCTGGATGAGACTGAGCTCTCTGCTGAGTTACTCCCATCAGACTGGTCCCTGTGCATCGAATCTGTAGTGTCTAGATTCTGGGAAAGGATTTCTGATCTCATGAAGATGTTTTCAGTGTGTGTCCTGCACTCAGTGCTCAAACCCCATCCTGGGACATCATATGTGCATCACACTCTGTCAATCCTGTGTATTTGAAGCAGAATTACTGCTCTATCCACACACCTAGAGGTCAGAAAGGAATCACTTACCATATACATAGAGTTGTCCAGTTACTGTTTGACTTAGAAGATTTCTCTTAATAACCTGCAGGGTGTAGTTTCCTGTGTCCTGGCTGTTGACGCTCCGGATCAGCAGGTTTCCACTGTGGAATATCGTCTCTCGACCACTGTAAGCTGGTCCTGGGGTACATACTCCAGTGTCTAATGAATATGATGCAATTTGATGGTCTACAGTGTTCCCAAGGTACCAGCCAAATCCTAAAATATTCTCTGTCAGATTGTGGACAGATAGGAAAACATTCATCCCCTCTACAGCATGGACACATTCCACAGTGAGTTGGGCAGTGGTGGGTGGGCTCCAAAAGGCTAAGAGAGAGACTAGGAGAAAACGAGGGAGCGATCAGTATTTGGAACATGTGTTGGGATGAAAAATAGGAGGCCCTAGTAATGGAGCAGTTCTTTTACTCCCTCATTGTGGGGGTTTCCTACTGGTTCAAGGTCAGCAGCAGTATCACCAGTACTTAGGAGTCTCTGAATTCCTTTCCTCGTGGTCACACTCTTCTCGGGTGTCTGCCTGCTCAACTCCTCATTGTCCGCAGATCCTTGCTCAAGTCAGGGTGCATTTGGGAGGTGACCTCCCTGAACTGTATCTACAACTGTGTCTTCTTCATATGACATTTCCCTGCCTGGTCACCTTGCTGACACCCATAGCTGACCTCACATTCTAGAGCACACTGTTGTCGGCCGCCCGACCCTAAGATCGTGAGCTATGTGAGGACGGGGACCTGTCTGCTCTTGTCTCATCCACAGTGGGATGATCGATTGGAAATACCTGGGGGAAGAAAACAGTGTCCCAGGGACTCCTTTTTAGGTTGGGGTTTCTTTTTGCATTTTTTAAAACTTTGGTTATTGAACCATGTATAATATTGCAGCTATGATTTATTTCTGGAGTAAAATCCTAATATGAATTATTGCTATAATCTCTTTGAAAGTTATCACTCAGTGAAGAGTGCCTTGAACAAATTGCCAGTGAGGCATCCTTGCCCCTCAGCTCCTGTAGGTCCTGAGAATGTTCAGTTTGGAGCCCCCAGCCCATCTTGCCGGTTTCCCTGTCCTTTCCCCTCAGGTCCACACACAATCTTCTGTCTTCTCTCAGCCCTGTCCTCCCAGGAGACCCCATCAGTCTCTTTGTCCCTGCTGCCACCCCTTTACTATCCCCTTTCACCTGTCAGCAGAAGTTCTTGCCAGAGGTTACACCTTCTGTGGAGAGGGGTTGAGGGGGCTGCCATGAGGTCTTCTCTTTTCAGTCCTCCTTTGAGAGAAGTGCTGGGCCCACAAATGCTCCCCGCACTGCTATTCCTGACACGTCAGCTCTAAGGTGCTGCCTGCTCTGTGCTGAGCCTCCTCCTGGGGCAGGTTTTGGAGGTTTTTGACTGTCATGTGGGTGGGGCAGGGTCCTTCTCAGGACCTCCCTCAGCCCTCCTTTCACGTTATGCCTTATGGTCCCTCCTTCCATTTTTTTATTCTACATTTCTTTCCCCAGTATATGCTGTGGTCTCTGTCTTCATCAGCTGTGATTCCTCACCACATACATACAGACAGGCACACACACACACACACGCACACACATACCTTGTTTGAAAAGTTCAACCTGGGGCACCCATATACCACACATTCCCCATGTCTCAGGATCATATGCACAGTAGCCTCCCCCGCAGCCCTCTCTCATTCCTTCCAGAGGAGGACCTGAGGGCAGCCTCAGGAGTTCTTATGTCACTTAGCACAATCCCCTCTAGTTCCATCCATGTTGTCCCAAATGACAAGATTTCATGCTTTTTAGGAATGTGGACTAGTCCATCTCATGTAAATTCATCTTTTTATCCACTCATCTGTTGATAGTCACTTAGGTAGTTTTCAGGTCTTAGCTATTGTAATAATACTTCAATACTTCAATATATGTACATACATATATGTGTGTGTGTGTGTGTGTATTTCTGCAAATCTGTGTTTTTGTGTGTTTGGGGTAAATACCCAGAAGTGGGATGATGATGGGATCATCATTTCTACTTTATAATTTTTATAATTCTCCGTACTCCATTCCGTAGAAATGATGCTGATTTAGTCTGTACATATTTTGGTTCTTTCAGCTTTGTTTTTGTGGTTGATTTCTAGTTTTTTGTGCCTTTGTGATCAAATAAGATGCTTAGCTTGACTTCTTTTTTGTTAATTTATTGATACTTTTTTGTTTCCCCATGTGTCATCTATCCTTCGGGATGTTCTAAGTACTTGAAAGAAACATCAATTCTGCATATTTGTTGGGTGAAGTGTTCAGTAAAAGTCTATTAAACCAAGCTGTTCTAATTTGTCACTTAAGGCTGTTGTTTCCTTATTTATTTTCTGCCTGGTTATGAGTGGGGTGTGTAAGTCAGTGGAGTGTTGAAGTCTCCTTCAATTATTTCTGTTAATCACTGCTTTATGCATTTTGATGCTCAGTGCTTATATATTAATGAGTTATATCTACTTTCTTAATTGATCTATTAAACCTTATATAAACTTCACCCTTGTTTTTTGTTAACTTCTTTAGTCATAAGTTCATTTTATATGATGTTAGTGTGACTGCACCTGATTTTTAGGTTATCACTTGAGTGTAGGATTGTCTTCCAAACTCTGTCTTTGGTAGATGCTTATCTTCTAAACTTAGATGAATTTACCAATGTAACAGAAAATCAGGTTGTTTTAAAATGTTTTTGACATGCTGTATCTTCAGACTGGTGAATTCAAATCTTTAATATTTAAGGTGATTATTGGTAGGTAACTGTATTGTCACTTTGTTATTGTTTTCTGGGTGGTATATAGACTGTAGATTTGTCTTCTCTTATTCTTTAGGTACTTTCAATGTATTTTTGTGAGTTTGGTTTCACTTTTCATATTCTTCTTTGTTTTTTCTTATATTTATATACTGAGGTTACTCTGAGGTTTACATCTTTGCTTATAACCTGTTTTAACATCTCCCTGCTCATTGCCGGGAACTCCATCATCAAGGGAAACTAAACAGAAATAAACAACTGGGACTATATCAAACTAAAAAGCTTCTTCACAGTAATAGAAAACATCACTAAAACCAAAAGACAACCTGCTAGCAGGGAGAAGATATTTGTATTTCAGATTTCTGACAGGGGCTTAATACCTAAAATATGCAAAGAACTCATAAAGTGGCAGAAAAATAAGTGATCCAGTCAAAATGTGGG
>RJWH01009690.1:0-21038 GCA_004363575.1 Solenodon paradoxus
GGTGGCCACTGCGCTCCCTTCCTGGCGCGGGGGACTCGGTTCTCAAGCCCCCATTGCTGCCCGAAGAGCCCTGACGCACACGCACAAGGTAGCAGGCTGGCCTCGGCTAGGAATCCCAGGAAGGACAGACCCTTTTCCCCCGTTTTTTCCCTCTCCCCCTAATTTCCATGTCTTTATAACCGGCTTAGGGCATTATTAGCACATGTCCTGGCCCGCGAGCGAGTTGGTGGCAAAATCTGAACTGGATACTCACCGAGGGCCAGAGCGGGTGCTGTGCCTTCCTCTGTCCTCTTCCTCTTCTCCTGGAAGGACTCTTTGCCGGCGGGCTGCGGGCGGGCAACTGGGCGAAGCTGGCCTCCTTTCGGCAGCTCAGAGGTGCCCCTTCTGCAGCTGTGCCGCTGGCAACATTTTATAGTGGCGGCTGGCGTGTGTGGCCCTTTAAAGGCGCTCGAGCTGGTGCAGTCACCGCGGATCCTGTGAAAGCCAAGGGCGGGCTGGGGAACGGAGTCCGAGCGGCCCCGAGAGTCCCCTGGCGCCAGGGACCGGTCGCGGATCCCAGGGTGGGGTTGGCCGGCCCTGGCCTTGGACACCCTTAGATCTGAGCCCTACCGATGCCTGCACTTCTGAAGCTGGCGAGGTCTCGGCCCGGGACATGGTCTCTCCCCACCGTCCTGCATGGACTTGCCCAATAAATTCCACTTAGTAATTTCGCTGATGCGAGGAAGAGCTGTTAGTGTCTGTTTTCCGACCTAAATCTAGTGGATGGCCAGAGGGGCTTCAGAGAGTGGGGCAGAGTGGTGGGCTCAGGCAATGACCCTAGGAAAGGGAGATGCACACCGGAGGGTACCCGCAGGGAATGATTTCGTTTTTTTTGCAGGACTTTTCCAGAGCCTGTCTGCCCACTTTGGGCTGCTCCGTCTCCCTTGTTGAAGGACCGAGGCTGGGATTCCTTTCCCTTTAAAGTCCTGGGATTACCGGCTGAGCCTCAAGGAGGGCCTCTCCAACGTTGATGGCTTCCCTCGAAGGCTTGAACCAGGATTATTAGGTTGGAGGGATTCTCTCTTGTGGCCATTCAGGGTGGAAGGAGGCTGGTGGGATGCGACCTGGAGAATTGCTGCCCTCTGGGACCGTGGGGCCAGGTACAGGTCATGAGACATAAGGAAAAGTCAAGAACAAGCAGCGGGGTGCTTGCCCTGGCGCTCACGGGGATTATTCCTGCCTTTCCTTGATGCCAGGTTATTTTATTATGATTATATAATCATTTCCATCTAGCAAGAATAACGTTTTACATTGGAGCACATTTTCTCAACTTGGCATGTTATCTTACAAATCTTTACCGGAAAGGGGTCCACATCTTCTCTTTCATCTCAGTTCATTTTCCTGTGGCCAACAAGTTCTGCTATCACCTCTTACAGGAAGGCCACCAGGATTACCCACTCTATCAAACTTCCTTTTCAATTTACATTTTTATGAAACGTGCTCTAGTTGAAGAAAAAGTCCTGATGTTAAGAAAAATTGTGTGTGGAGATGTCATGAAATCATTTTCACGTGTATGTATTCTCTTAACTGAGTTTGAAGATCCGAAGTTCTTTTTTTTTTTCCTTTTTGTATTTTCAAGTATTTCCCCTTCAAACAAAGTTCTGTGTATTAACATCTTGCTGACATAAAGATGGGGAGTAAATAGAGAGGTGGGCAAGGCCCTTTCTTGGCACTTGTAGGAAGCTCTGGCCAGTTATCTGGGCACTAGGTAAACCCGTTCCCCAGCCCCTAAAAGCTGCCTTGCTCCTCTCCATTCCTTCCCCTCACCCTGCCCCATCGCCAGTTCTAGTAACAAGCACACCCCATGCCCCATCACTGAACTTTTTTGCTTTGCCCAAAGAAGGTGGGTCATGCCCAGCTGCCTTCAAATAAAAGGCTGAATGGGTCAGGACAGGGTTTGCAAGTGAAATGCTCACTCAAGCCCTCTTGCCTGAGGCGAGCTACCCCGGGCTTTGGAATTGTGCGTGGTTCCCTGGGACCTCGATCTACCCTCTAAGCTCAGCCAGCGCTAGGGAGCCGCTCTGGAAACCCCGCCAGCTTCTCCGCTGCAGGCTCCGGATCCGGTAGGTGGCGGATCCGCCCTCCATCTATTGGATGGCTCCCAGGCCAATTGTTAGAAAGAGGCATATGTTCATCTCGGCTTCTGGAGTGTCTCCGGAGCAGTTGCTCAACAGCCAGCCCCCTCCCCCATCCGGACCATTGAAGGGCAGAAAAAGGAGCGCCCTCCGCCAATTTCTCTGTCCCCATACGCCAGAAAGGGTCTTCCCACTGGTGACTTCCTGTCATCTTGACACTGTTCCCCTCCTGAGGGGCAGGGAAGAAAGGGGCTTCAAGTACTCAGCTTTGGGGCACAAAGTCACCCCTTTCCTTTTTGGGGGAGATGGAAGAGGTTAATCGCAGAGACTGGGAGAAAGCAAGGGAGACATCTGCATTTCTCTGCAAAAAAGCCCTGGACCACTGATTTCCCAGTAGGCTCTAGCTGGGTTCCTAGTTCTCTGCTAAACTCTTTCTCCAACTTGACAACTGGACCCAGAGCTCGCAAAGCAAGTAGAGGATAAGAATAAGCGCCCCGGCAAGAACTTTCTGTGTGCCAGCATTGTGCCTGGCATGCTCCCATCCATCATCTCATTTAATTCCCGTGCTAGCCTTGTGAAGCAGGGTCTACCAAAAGTGAAAGGGGTCGCAGAGATTTGCCCAACTTCACAGCCAGGAGGCCAGGTGTTCAAATCCGGATCAGATTGGCTACACTTCACTGCCTGGAGGGTAAGGAGGCCATATAGATTGATGATCAAGAGTACGGATTGAGGGGTCAGTCTACTTGAGGTCAAGTCCCTACTCTGCCACTTACTAGCTGTGTGATCTTTGGTCAAGTGGCTTTGTGTTCTTTGGACCTCAGTTTTCCTGTCTGTTAAATGAGGATAATGGTATCAACTCTGTAAAGTTGTAGGGATCCAAGGAAAGGCTTAACCTGGTTGGTGCCCACTGTGTACTAAGTGGTCCATAAATGCTGTTATTGTGCTTTCTGATTCTTTTTCTTTTGCCTCCTAGACCTTCCTGAGAGCACATACTTCAGTTTCAATTATACTTGTTGACTGATTAATTTAAAAACCACGCTGAGAATGGATGAAGAATCAGGAAGGGAAGGGAGAGGAAAATGCAGATCTGTTCTCAAAAATCCCACCCTCTAGAACCAAGGGCTGTCTGAGCCATATGAACAGAATACCAGGGACCACTAAAAGATGATCACTTTTTATAAGACAGTTATCTCTGGAATCAGCTACTCAAAATATGTGTAGAAAAGTTGAAAAAAGTCTTTGTTCAAGAATGTTTGTGGAGAATAGTTGCTTATAATAGTAAAAAATGGAAAATAGCCTAAATATCCATGTTAAGAGGGTGTCCCCTGCTACCTAGACCCAAATAAATAAATAAATTCTGAGTTCAAAAACTTCTATCTGTGAGAAAATATTCAAAACAAAATAGCAAATGAAAAAAAAAATACTAGGTACAAAGTTGCATAGGTATGATGCCAACTTACAAAGGGCACAAAGAATAGAAAATAACTATGTTTCCAATCATGTATGACTATGGGCAAGGCATAATAACAGTGTCAGTAGGGTGGTAGGATTATGAGTGAATTTTTTTCTCTTTTCTCCATGTTCTGCAATATGATTATATTATTCTTATAATTGACTTAACTTTTTAGTTAGTAAACTGCATAAACTGAATGCTCTCACTTTTGTTAAATTATATGTGCTTAAAAAACATTGGCTGTAAACACAAAAATATTCACAGTGATTATAATTGAGCAGTGGAATTATGGGTGATATTTTTCTTTTTCTTTATTTTTCTGCAAGTTGATTATATTAGTTCTTGCAATTAAAATAGATTCATAATTTGAAAGGTGCATAACTGGTGTGCTTCCACTCATTAAAAATATGAATGTATATTGAAAAAGGGAAGGAATATATTAAAATATTAACAGTTTTTATATTAAGTGGTAAAGGATTATGAATAAGTGTTCTGATTTTCTTGATTTTTCTGTAATATGAATTTTATTGTATTTGTAATTAAAATTAAATGATGCCTAACATAGCATATACAATAGGATCCCATTTTTGTTAAAAATGTATGTGTTTGGAATAAATAATAGACTACTCCAAAATGTTGTTATCTCTGGGTGATGGCCTATAGGTGATTTTTGTTTTCTCCTTTATACATGATTCCTTCATTTTTTTATGATGAAAATATGTAATAAGTTTAATATTGAAGTATTTATGAAAAAGGTATTTATTTGGGATTTGTTTTAAAATATTCTAGTGGGGAGGAGGGTAAAGTGGCTGAAGACATAGACGAAATATGATGATAATTGTTTAAGATGGGTACAGAGGTCTCCATGTAATGCATACTTGTCTATGTTTGAAAAATTCCATATAATTTTTTTAAGAAAGCTTTTCATATACATGATTGCTTTTAATCTTATGCCCGCTCTGTGTGGTGAAATCTTTCCATTATGGGCACTCCTTGATAGAGTAGCGGTTTAGTCAACTGTCTACAGCAGAAAAGCAGTCCACATACATCCCAAGGACCCAGGTTCACATCCTGGGCTGGGGAGAACAACCCAGATGAACAAACTAAATAAAATTGAAAAAGTGCTTCTTCCTCCTCTCTTCTTGCCTGCCTACAGGCCTTCATTTCTACCTGCACCTTTCCTTAAAAAAAAACTTTCCATTTTATAGGAAACTGAGATTCAAAGAGGTGAAGTCACTTTTCCTGGGTGACACGAAAAGGAAGCAAGCTTAGGTCTCCTCAACCCATCCCAGTTGCTTCTTTTTAATAATTAGAAATAATTAACTTTGTGTCTGGTTATAAACATCAAAATTGTTAACTGCACAGAGTTTGGGAGTAGCCAAAAAGCAGCAGGAGGAAAATATAATAATCAAGCCTAACTCGTGTCAGAGTTAACCCTTTGGTGTCTGGCCATGCAGCTTTTTCTTGGGGGCCTCCTACTCCAGAGATAATGGGGTGCTGCAAACATCTCAGCCACAGTATGAGTCATCCTAACTGGCTAGTGGTCATAGTTGCAGTAGTTGGGGTTCCCTTTGTGAGTGGGGGCTCCCTTCATGAGTAGGGGCTCAGGAGATGGTAAGTCTTAGACACACCCTTCCCATTCCTTCCTGGTGTCCCCTTCAGAGGCTGCATTTGGGACCACAACTTTTTTCTATATCCTTCCTTCCCTGGTACCATCTTAGGGAATAGAAGTCCATTTGGGGAAGTCTTGGTCACCCTTTTCCCCTTACTCCATCTGGAGACCTTGTCCAGAATGCCCCTTAGGATCTTGGAAATCTTCGACCACACCAAATGTAGCTGTGCCTCCACTTCCCCATCTGGAAGATGCTAGTGAGAATAGCAGACTGATTGGCCTCTGCCAGGGAGTGATGAGCTAACGTCTGTAGAGCTTTCCAGTCCCTCAGAGCAAGGTGCCGGAGCCTCCCCAGCCCTGCGCCTGAAGCTGCCAGCCTGAGCGAGCTCTGGGGCCTGGCTATCCAGTGCCCAGGGAGCTGCGCATTCCTCTGCCTAGACCAGCGGGCTTGGACTAGCACTTCCTTCTGCTTTTGTGTTAAAAAGAAGAAGGAAGCAGGGAGAGGAGGAGAAAAGGAGAGAAGACAAGGAAAAAGTAGAGGGGGGAGCGAAAGATTTCCTACCGGAGACAAGAACTTGCAAAAATTAGCAAACCTGAGGCCAGAGCAGAAAAAACAGGGCATCTAGGGACAGTCCTATCAGTCTGGGTGATTGGAGCCTTGGTTTCCTGCTTACAGAGAGGCGTGAGGGAAATTTGAAAAGGGCCAAGAGCTGGGTAACGTTGAATTGATTCCCTACTTAATTTCCTGTTAGTTATACATAATGGGAAAAGTGCAAATACACAAACAGCTCTGGCCACCCAACCTCTGGCATCCTTGGGGACCATCTTCACGAAGCCGTGCACTCCAGTCTTTAGTCTTTCCAGTTATGCCCCTTCTCCGTACTGCCTTCTAGCAGTCAACTTCTCAAGAACCCTAGCAAGTCAACACAATCACCCCATTTTAGAGAGAAGGGCATTGAGGCCCAGAGAGGTGAAATAACACGCCCTAAATCAAAGCCAGATCTGATTCACTCCTAAGGCCAACTCTCTCTACCAGGCTGCCTGCTCCTTGGTTTTCTGTGTCTATGCCTGTCTTTCTTCTAGAATGGATGCTCCACTGTGCATGTTATCAAACGGTCAACGTGAGTGAGTAGAATGTATGCATGGCCCGGGTTGAAGGAGAGACCCTAACAGAGGAGCCCAGTTAGGGGTTAGGACAAGAATCTCTGAGGATGTGGTGCAGGGTAGGAGAGGGCTGCAGTCTGGGGATGGCAAAGATAATGCTGAAAAATATTACCCAGGAAGAGCACAGGGTTCAAAGGCAGGGAGGGAGAAAGGCGCTGGTATAGGGGAGGAGCAGCCAGGCTGGTCAGGCCTTGAGCTATTTGGGTGTTAGCAGTGAAGATGGAGGCCTTGGGAAGGTGTGAGGTTTTGTGGGGGAAGAGAAACTCTGCTTTAAACATGTTTAGTTTAAGCTCTTGGCAGAACATCCAAGTGGAAATAGCTTGCACACAGCCAGGAATATAGGACTGGAAAGAAAGCGTGAGGTTGTCTCAAAAAGAGCAATAGGCAGGGTGATTTTCAGCCAAACTGTGGGGAACTTTCCCCTGTCTCTCTCCTCCAGGACAGAGGGGCTTTCTCCTCAGGGTCCAGATACTGCAAACTGGTTTCGCTCCACCTCCCCCTTGGTCTATCCTCCTGTCCATTCAGCCTGGCACAATCATGGACACAGGGCAGTATGAGAGGCTCTCAGTCCATAAATTTCTCCACACTAGGAGTGACAGCGGCCTCATTTTACTGTTAAATACATTTTGGTCAGAAGCATGCCAGGCCTTCCCTGGTTTCTCATCAGCTTCTAGAACACAAGTCTTTGGGGTCTTGTTTACGCTCCCTTTTCTGCCATCTGCTACCCTTAGGCCACATAGTATCTCTCCGCTTACTTAATCCTTAAAAAGATGAGGATGTTTTAACCTGGCCCTTCTTTCTGCAGTGTCAGGCTGAAATTTCTCCCTATGCCTCAGCCCTGAGGCAATGTGGCAGTCCCTTGGCCCCCAATCTCATCACCATGACAGGAGCATTTCCCAGCTCTGAGCTCTCTTGGGCTTGGGGGCCCTGCCCACTCAGCCTCCCAATCCTATTGCATCTGATGTCTCAGCTTCCACTCATCATCCATCAAGGGATGTCAGTTTTCCTCCAGTCTGAGCCCCAGCTGGAATATACAAATCTCCCCACCTGGACTAGTAGCACCTATTGCTTCTCTTGGCCCTTAATTCTGAGTCTGGGGTTAGCTCAGACAAACATGACTGTGTGAACGTGATTAGGATTTATTGCTAACGAACAACCTGGGGGACTAGAAGTACTTCCACAGATGCCCACGGCCACAGACACTTGTCTCTCTGGGGATCATCAATCAGAGCTGGATCCAGGATCGACCTCAGGTGTTCAGGGGACGGACTCCGCTGTCAGTCTCAAAGAGGCCCAGTTACCCAAGATGCTTCTCCTGCTTCAGCATAGAGGCAGTGTCCCTCAGTTAGCTGGCTCGAGCTCCCTTTGGTAATCACAAAAGTCACCTCCTCTGGGGAGACCAACTGCCAACAGGTGCTGCTCCCTCTGGGCTTTACACATACCTCACCCCAGGGCACATGACTTTGCAAGAGGAACACAATCTGTACAAGCTTGCTTGGAGGCACTGTAAAGAGATGACTTGGGCTGTCATGCGGTTTATTCCTGCAGTGGCCTAGCACTCCTAGGAACATCACCTCAGGGGAGTTTTATTCCTACTCACTCTGATTAATAGCATCAGCGGTAATGTTTCCTGAGCCCTCATGAGGTGACAGTGTGCCATACTTATTCTCTCATTGAATCCTTATGCCAACCTGAGGTGTTTGTCAAGTAAAATTCATACCTCACCCTTATTTTACTTATAGGGAAATTGAGGCACAGGGATGCTAGGCATCTTGCCAAGGTTCGACAGCCTATACATTGTGGCCTGAGGATTGGAAACAGGCAGATTGATCCAAGAATAAGTGACCACTGGACCTCACTGCCTCCAATGTAATGCCTGCTAGACTTGTCCCTTGTAGTTCATGAAGGACTTCCCCATCCATGTGCCAGGTTGATTCTCAGGCGTGTCCTCACCCCCATGTGAAGGCGTTGCTCTATTGTCAATCCCATTCTTCAGACAAAGAAGACTCCTGAGGTGAGGCAAATTTGCTGAGGGCTCACAGCTAGCAAGAGAAGATACTAGGATTGAAATACAGTTCTTCCTGCTTCGATATCCCTTTCTTTGATTTCTAATGACCCCTCCCTGCTCAGGTTCTTGTTCTTCAGAACTAAGTGTCAGAACTGCAGGGCCTGGAAAGGCCACGTCATCCTACCCTCTCTCTGTTACAGAGCAGGTGTCTTGAACTCTTTTGATACCTCACTAGGATCCGGGGGAAAGACATAGAATGAGCAGAAAGAAATGTGGTCAATGGAGAGAGCAAAATGAGGGGAGAGACAGAGAACGAACCCAGGAAGAAAACAAGGAAGGCAAGGAAAAGAAATTAAAAGAGGAAGAAAAAGGCCCAAAGTGGGGTGAAGGCATAAGTGACCGGCCATCTGGAAGCAGGCTGAGCTCAACGGGGGCGTGTGTTTGTGAGGCAGGGGGGCTAGATGGACAGGTGTGAGGGCTCAGCTGCTGCCAGCCAAGAACTGTCCCGGCCCAGAGCCGGACCTGGAAAAAGTCGTGGCCCCCGCAAGACACTTCTCCAGGGGGCTTTTGGCTGGGGCACTAAGGTAAAGCTGCCTTCTCCTAGGCCTAGAGGGACTTGCCTCTGAAGATGTGGGTTGTAGTGGGGAGACTTGTCTTTGCACTTCTCTTCAAGCCTGTCTTGAGGTGTCACCTTTGGAACCTGGACTATCAATGACTCCCTGCCCTGTCTGAATCCCTAGTTGTTCCAGTCTTGCATAGTCTGAGGGGATTAGTAAATGCCAATTCTTGCTACCATCAACTTAAATGCAGTAGAAATGAGTTGGGAGGGGGACAACTGCCCACACCTGACAGGTCACTTTCCCAGCCAGTCCAAAGGATGGCCTGGTTTGATATCAAGAGCATGGTGCTCGGCCATCAGACTGACCTTGGTTTAAGTGCCAAGGCTGCCACTTCCTAGTTGTTTGACCTTGGGCAAGTGACTTGGCCTCTTTGGGCCTCAGTTTTCTTAGATGTAAAGTGGGGAAAAGTAAGAATACCTACCTAATAAGGCTATGCCAGTGTTGAATGAGATAATGTCTATTGCTATAAACTCTCAAGTGCTGTACACGTGTGAGTAATTACTCTTCCTTGACCCCTGTTCCCTGCTGCTTGGGGGATGGAGTCAGCCTTCCAATGCAAGTCCAGTTCCAAGCCTGACTTCACCTCCTTGGCCCTGTTTTCCTCATTGTCATGTATGACTGTGTGGGAAGTTGAGCCTCCTGACCCACCGGAGTGTTCTCAGGGCTGGCTGTTATTTCTACGCAGTTGTTCCTTCAAGCCCCTGCTCAGTCAAGCTTCAGTCCTCAAGGTCTCAGGGGGGACAAGTTGCCACTTCAGCTCTCACAGATTTCCCAACATAGCAGAGGAGATAGAAAAGCAGATGTTAATGAAACCAAGTGGGGGACAAGCAGAGATGACAGCTGAGCTGAAGGCCAACATTCACCGTGTATTGGGAACAGCATGGACAAAAGCATTGATGGGAACTACGAGAACAGTACAGGACAGGGTTGACCAGGTCACAGAAACCACACTTGGATGCCATGTGAAGAAATGCAGCCTTTGATGTTGCGCTCACTGAAGGTGGCGTGGGCTGACACACATGGAGCCTGGTACAGCTTGTTACTCAGTAAAGCTCATTGCCTCGACCATCTCCATGCCCTCTTTGCCCCCACCAGCGAACCATCAAGCAATCCAGCCTAGCTCTAAGCTGCTGGGAGCAATCTCAGTTCTCGCTCTTGATCTCAGTCAAATAAAGCACTTGATCACCTGTCTCCCTACAACCTCCGGCCCGCAGACTCCCAAGCTCAGTACATGGCACCTCTGTTCCCTTAGTTTCTCAGGCCAAAAACCTTGCTTTCATCTTTCTCTTTCTCTCTCACCCCATGTCCAACTCATCAGCAGACTGTCAATCCTATCTTTAAACTATATCTAAGAACTAAACCACTTTTCACCATTTCTACAGCCACCACTCTGGTCCAGGCCATTATCCTCTCTTACCTAGATGCTTGTGGCAGCTGCCTGACTGGTCACCGGTCTCTGCAACCACCCCCACCCCCCACCTTTCCCTTGCCCCGTACCCTGTCCCCTATAGTCTGTTTACACAGCAGCCAGAGGGATCAGGAGCCTCTAATGACTCTCCATCCCACCCAGGGCAAAAGTCAAAGTCTTCACAGTGGCCTATGCAACCTACTTCTCCACACTCATTTCCTCTCCTCCCCCTTCTCATTCCGTCAGCTTCAAGCCCACTGGCCTTGTTACTTGGATGTGACAAGATGGTTCCTGCCTCAGGCTCTTTGCATTTGCTGTTTCCCTCTGACTGGAATAGTCGCTCCTTCTGGCTGGTTACCTCACTGCATTCAGGTCTTTGCTGAACATCACACCCTCAGGTGGACCTTTTCTCATGTAAAATGACAACCCCTGTCACACTCAACTATTTTTTCTCCATGGCACTGACCACCGCTAGTTATATTATATTGTTGCTGTCTCCCCACCTAGAATGCACCCTCCAGGAAGGTAAGGAGTTTCATGTTTTAGTTCACTTCTGTAGCACCCAGTGCCCAGGAGACTGCCTGCAGCATAGAGGGCTGGTCACGAATGACTGGGTGAATGAAGGCATGGCCAAGCTGGAGAGTCTGGCTTCTGAGTGTGGGAGAGAGAAACTGCAGGACACGGAGGTGAAATGAGGCAGAGATTAGCCCGATGGACTCAGGAGTGGCATATGAAATAGACTCTGCAAAATATTCCTCAAAGAAGAGAAAGATTTGTGAAAACAAGATGAAGGGTGGTAGAGGTGAGCCCCGTAACTCAAGGACAGAGTGGGTAGGGTTGGAGAGATGGCAATTTCCCCTCCCTGCAGCCTTCTAGGCTGGGAACACCATTTCAGGGACCCCCCGCCCACACACACACACTGACAGGCATCTTGGAGGCAGCCTTATCTAGCAGAGAAATTGCAGGGTGGTTAGTGGTACCCACAGCCTGGCAGAGGAGTGAACCAGAGAGTATTGGAGTGAGTCTTGATAAATGGTAGTTGTCCACACCCCACCTCCACCCACACATAGCTGGTGCTTTTCTCATCTGCTTGTCTCCATTCACTTACACATATAAACATCATTTCCAGTTCCCCCCCTTCACCCCTTATTTCCACCCTTATCCTGTCGCTATGTACATTTCTGACGAGTACAAACTCATTCCCTCCATGCCACCCACAGTGTGATTCCCAACAGTGCGTTTCAAAAGGCCTTTAGATGACTTTTGGCTGAAGACCTGTGAGAATTTCCTTGGATGTCTGGAGCTCGTTGGGTCCCTGGAGGAACCAGGATGTGCTTAGAGTCCCCGCTGTCCCTTTAACTCCCTCACAACTTTGACTGACACCCTACTACATGCCAGTCAGGAGTGCCCACGTGAAGAGGTAGGAAAGGTCTTGAGTGTAGTGGAAGAGAGAATTAAATCGCTTACTGTTAAGTATATAAAAACATGTCCACGCACGATGCCCTGGTGGCTTAACCATAAAGTCCGCCAGACACAGTCCACAGGTGGACAACCAGGAAGAAGAACGAAATAAAGTAAATAAAACGCTTCTTCCTCTCCCCTCTTCCTGCCTGCCTGCCTGCCTAATCACCTTCATTCCAGCCTACACCTTTGCTTAAAAAACAAACACAAAAACACATGTCTACTCTCACCAATAAAATCAGAGAAAATAAAAGATTCTAACTAATTAGTTTGATCTCTTATTAGATGGGTGAGAACGAAGTTCTAGGTGGTGGGTGGAACTGATTGGGGCACTTCTGGGGAGCAAAATCCATGGTCTGTTTTGTGTTGAAGGTACCTGCCTTTTGATCCAGTGGTTCCATTTGAGCACTTCACCGTTTTCAACAAGTTACCGCACATTTATCACAAGGAAATAACACAACACACGTGTAAAGGTATGAGAGGATCTTGCAATGATTCTTTGAAATAAAATTTATACAACATACAATGAACCATTTGAAGCCGAGTAATTTGGTGGCATGCGATGGATTCATAGTGTTGGTAGTCCCTGCCTCTACCTAGTTAGCAAAACATTTTCATGACCTCAAACTAAAATCCCTACTCATTAAACAAGTACTCCCCCTCTACCCCACTGCCAGATCCTGGCAACACCCAATCTGCTTTCTGTCTTTACAGTTTGCTTGTCATGTATGTTTCATGTAAATATACGATGTGACTTTTTGTGTCTGGTCTCTTTTCCTTGACATGATGGTTTCGAGCGCGTCCATACTTCTTGTGGTGGAATGATATTCCACTGCTTGCATGTGCCATGATGTGTTTATCCATTCTTTCACTGATGGGCATTTGAAGTTTTCCACCTTTTGGCCATTGTGGATAGTGCTGCTGTGCACATTCATACACAAGTATTTGTGCACCTATTTTCAATTACTTTGGTGTATGTCCCAAAGACTGGAATTAGTGGGTAAATCTATATTTCACTTGCTGAGGAGCCACCACACTGTTTTCCCCTGTGGTTGCAGCGTTTTACAACAATGTACCAGGGTTCCAATTTTTCCATATCTTCATAGACTCTCGTTTTTCGTTTTCTTTTCGATCAGAGTTACCCAAACAGGAATAAACTGGCAACTCATTGTGGTTTTGATTTGATTTTTCCTGGTGACTAGTGATGTTGAGCATCTTTTTCTGTGCCTGTTTACTTCTTCACCTTCTTTGGAGAACTGTCTAATCAAGTTCTTTGCCCACATTTTAACTGGGTTCTATGTCTTTTTGTTGTTGAGTTTTTCACATATTCTGAATACTAGACACTTACCAGCTATATGATTTGTAAATCTTTTCACTGATTCTGTGGATTAGCTTTCCACTTTCTTGATCATGTCCTTTACAGCACAAAACTTTGCAGTTTTGATTAAATCCAAATGCTCTTTTTTCTTTTCTTGCTTGTACATTTGGTGTCATGTCTAAGAATCCATTGACAAACCCTAGGTCATGAAGATTCACCTTTGTGTTTTTTCCTAAGAGTTTTATGGTTTTAGCTATTATAAAAGCTGTGATCCACTTTGAGCTGAGTTTTGTACATGGTAAGAGGTAGAGGTCCAACTTTATTCTGCATGTGAAAACTCAGCTGTCCCAGTACCCTTTGTTGAAAAAAAGGCTGTTCTTCCCACCACTCCCCTGAGTGGACTTGGCATCATTTTCCAAAATCAATTAGTAGATGTATGGGTTTATTTTTCTACTCTAAATTCTATTCCATTGCCCTTTATATCTATACTTATGTCAGTTACCCCCAGCCATGGGATGTGAACCCAGGTCCTTGGGATGCATGTGAGCTGCCTTCTTAGTTGGAGACAGCAGACTTAACCACTACTCCACCAGGATGCACTTTTATTACTGTTGCTTTACAAGTAAGCTTTGAAACCAGGAGGTGTGAGACTCTGGCTTTGTTTTCATTTTCAAAACTGTGTTGATTATATGAGGACCCTTCAGAGTCCATATGAATTTCAGCATGTACTTTTCTACTTCTGCAAAAAAGTCATTGGAGTGCATTGAATCTGTGGAATCTGCTGTGTAGTGGATTAAATCTTCCAATCCACGAACATGAATATCCTTCCATTTATTTGTGTCTCCCTTAACTTCTTCCAGCAACATTTTGTAGTTTGCAGTATACAAGTTTTTCACCTCTTTGTTTAAGTTATTCTTATGTATTTTATTCTTTTGGACATTATTGTAAATAGAGTTATTTTAATTTCCTTTTCAGGTTGTTCATTGATATAGAAACTCAACTGACTTTTGCTCGTTAACTTAGTACCTTGAAACTTTCTTGAATTTGTTTATTGACTCAAGTAGTTTCATCGTTGTTTTCTAGTAGTTGTTTATTATTGTGAGGTACTTTTATTTGTAAGGAAAAATAAGAAAATTCTGAGTGTTTAGCATTGGGGACAAGTGAAACAAATTTTGGAGCATCTGCATAAGGTGACCACTTTAAGGTATCAGATCTACCATACTTTTTGCAATGTCTAAAATAAGCCATAACAAAAGATAAATAAGGTAGTTCTTTCTAGACAGATATGGAAAACTGTCTATGGCATATAATAAAGTGAGGAAAATCAGTTGACCAAACAGTATGATTTTAATCACATTAAAGTCATATAGTTATATATGTTGAATGTCAGTTTCATGGGGACAGGATTGTTGTTTGTTTTGTCCATTTGTGTAACTTCCAGTGCTTGGCACACTGCATTATATATGGCAGCTGCTCAATAAATATTTATGGAATAAATGGGGGAAAAAGTCTGGGAGAATAAACACCAAACTGATAATAGTGGTAATTGTTGAGGTGTAGGGTTATGAGGGAACCATTATCTGTATTGTTTGAATATTTTTACCTCAAGCATATTAAACACACACATACACATAGTCCCTCTCTCTCACCACATGGCACCAATTAAGTGTTAAGAAGAAAGTCATCGTGTTCCAAGGGAGGAAGCCACGAGGAATCTATCTGAGATAAACAGAGGAGTCTCATAGGCAGCACTTTGGAGCTGGAGCCTCAATGATGGTGTCCACAGAACTGCTAGAGCCATCTTTTCAAAAACACAGGTTACCCTGTGACTTGAAAGTCTTTGGGGGCTCCCTTACCTGCAGGATCAGGTCTACCTCTTTCATCTGGCAGGGGAGGTCTTTCTTGACTTGACCTCTGCTTTTTCACTTCTTGTCACTCACTAATATACACCTTAACTATTTATTAAGGAAATCTAAACACACACAAAAGCAGAGAATAGTATGTGCAGTCTCCACGGGTCCATCAGACCAACTTCAACAATGATTAACATTTTTAAAAAATTTTTTTCATTTATCTCCACCCACCGCCTGACACCACACTCATATACACTTTCCCCCTCTGGGGAATTAAAAACTAAATCCCAGATATATTATTTCACCTGCAAATGCTTTACTTTGCATCTCTAACAGATAAGGATTTAAATAAAGATATAACTACCATCTTATTATATTTAACATAACTAGTAATTTTTAAGAGAGGAAGGAAGGAAAGGAGAGGAGGAAGAAGCATATTTATTTAGTTATTTATGTAGGGTTTTCACATGGACCCTGGGTTGCCCACTCAGGTCTTTGGGTTTTATAGTCTTCATGACAGCGTCTCAGCCACCTGAGCCACAAGGGTACAACCCCCAAATTATGAATAATTTCTTTCCTTTTTTTAAAGGAAAGGTACAGGCGAAAATGAAGGTAAACAGGCAGGCAGGAAGGGAGGGGAGTAAGAAGCATTTATTCATTGTATTTAGTTGTTCATCTTGGTTGTTCTCCCTGTCCCAGGTCAGGAATCCTGGTCCTTGGGATGTATGTGGACTATGCCTGCCGGAGACCTCGGACTTAACTGCTACAGAATCAATAATTTCTTCCTTTCCTTCTGTCTTTCTGTCTTCCTTTCTTTCTTTTTCTTTTTCCTTCTTTCTTTTTTTGTTAAAGGAAACAGTCAGGAATGAAGGCGTATAGGGAGACAGGCAAGAAGAGAAAGGAGAAAGAAGCACATTTTATTTTTATTTACTATTTTGTTGTTTATACTGTTCGTTTCCCACTGAACCTGTGGGACCTAAACCCAGGGGTAGGTGGCCGGTGCTGCTTTGGAGGTGATTAATCTAACCGCTACTCCATAAGAGTAAGCTTCCAATAATTTCTTAACATCATCTCGTCCATGTTCGAATTTCTCCTATTGTTTAAAATATCTTTTTCACAGTTCTTTTGCTTGAATATTGTCTAATATTACCATATTTTGTCATGTATAATGTGCTCCTGTGTATAAGGCACACCCATGTTTTTGGTCCAAACTTTCAAAAAACAGCTTTGTTTAAAATTTTTTGATTCATATTTTTATTTGTTTATATTTAGGTACTAGTTTTTTGTATTATAAAGGAATTTTAGCACTTTTAACATATTATGGTACAAGAATTTTTTTGTAACAAATAATTACGAAACAGACGAACAGATACAAGATTGGCAAGTGTTACAGGAACACTGAACTGCTTGTAGGTTTTTTAAATTTCACTTGCTTGGAATGGCTTCCCCTGACCCCTCACCCAGGATCAGTTTGCGTGTCATTCCCTCTCACGGCCTTCGTGATTGCCCCAGTCTAGATTGCCTATTCCTCTTGTGTGTCTCAGAATACCCAGCTCCTTGCCCCAGGAGAATGTGTGTGTGCACAATCACACAGATTTACATAGCATTCCCCTAATTCTTGAAGCCGGGGAACCTCAGGAGGATTCCTAGCCCAGATGGAGGGCAGGGTCAGTGTCTACACTGATAGCTAATATGTATTCTACAAGGTGCCTGCCTTCCTTGTCTCCGATCCTTGGGACCCAACCTATGAAGTAGGTACAGGTATCATGCCCTTTTGATAGATGAGACGAAGCTCTAAGGGACAAAGATGCTTGGTCGATATCACATAGTTAGTGATGACTTAAATCCAAACAGTCTGACATCAAAGCGTCCATGTTGCACCCCAAGGATGGCGGGTCAGGTTGGGGCCCAGATCCAAGCAGGGGGCTCTGGACTGGTCCTTGGCAAAGGAAGAGAGCTACTGGAACTTTCTGTGTAGGGGCTTAGAGATGTCAAAACCTGCTAGGTTTAGATAGCTGTTTGCTTTCCTTCTCACTCTTCCTCCTTGTGTGTTTTTGTTGTTGTTGTTGTTGAATGACAATATTTGATTTTCTTATAAAGAAGTATTCCTGCCTTGAAAGAATCTTTTAAACATAGAATTGGAAATATACTGCTCTCTGTGACAGATCACAATGAATGCAGCAGAGGCAGATCTAACCATACCCCCAAAGGGAAATTCACTTGGGATTTTTCCATTGGCTTTAAAAATCATTTATTTACATTTTTTTGTACCAGGAAATGCATTCACATGGCTCAGAAATCAAAAGGGACAAAAAAGAACATTGTGCAAGTTCCCTCACTCCCCTGCCACCTTGTTCCCTTGCCTGGAGGCAACTGAGGTGCCCCAGTTTCTGATGCATCTTTCCAAAGATGTTTTATGCGAACGTAGGTATATGTAGACATATATATATATATTTTTTAAAAACGATTGCTTTCTTAACCTTAATATGAACTCTAGGCTGCAGACGCAGCTTAACCTTCTCTCTGTCTCTCTGGACCCTGTGAGTGCCTCAGAAATGATAAAGGCCTGTGAGGTTCCTGGGAGCACAGGGTTATCTAGCCTGTCTGGGTCCATTTTCATGGCAGACCTTCTTACACAGAACACTTCACATGCTTTTCAAAGTCCTTCCATCTGAAATAATTCATCCAGCACTCACAATAGCCCTGGAAGTGCCAGAGTGATTCACGCGCACTTTAAGGGTAAGGGATCAGACCCAGAAAGATTGAGCGATTTGCTGAAAAGCACACATGCATGCTCTTGTGTGGTGAGGGCCTGGGAGCAGCACATAGCTTGGTTCAGCTTGGACTTTGGAAGCAATAAGAGAGCTGTTTACTCCAAAGTCACAATGTAAAAATATTTTAGTAGTCTCAGGTGTGGGGCAGTGGAAAAAGTAAGGGAACTTGCTTTTCTAGTTGGGTTTGCTTCTTGGCTCTGCCATTTAAGTCTGGACAACTTCACAGTTGGTATCCTCAGTTTGCTAATCTATAAAGTGGGGATGACAAATGCCACCCAGGAGGGTGGATAGTTACATACCATAGATGAAAGGGATTTGTACAATGGGCCTATTTCAATTCTTGCTTTGCATTAACATTATGGTTGTTATGACTGGTCAGTCCTTCAACACAAGGGCAGCTGCTTTCTGAAGTGAAGGCAGGCTCACACGTGGTACAAGTTGACCTGCCCTCAAGCCAAGTTATCTAAAAAGACCCTCTCTGGCCCTCTAGCCTGACTGGTGTTCCAGGCTCAGGCTTGCTTAGAACCTTCTGGGCAATCAGAACAGCCCCAGGGACCGAGCACAAAGTCTTCTTCACACCCATTTCCTGGGTGTCTTGAACTTGTTTTGATCTGCAAATTTCCCTACAGATCAATTCTTTTTAGTTTTCCTACTATAAAGCTAAAATGTGCTTATTAGAGAAATGTTGGAAAATATCGAAAGGTAGAAAGAATAAAAATTAAAGCATCCATCTACCTTCTGCCTCAGAGAAGCCTACTTCAGTTAATATTTGGTATGTTTCCTTTCAGTCTCAACCCCCCCTATGCATTTGTGATAATTGTGCACAGAGCTATTCTTTCCCCCCACAGCTTTATTGAGGTATAATTGATATATGAAGAGCTGCACATATTTAATATAAGCAATTTTATGGGTTTAGACTGAGCAGGGAAACTCCTAATCTGTCTTACATGCTTTATGAATACCATGCCCACCTTTGGGCATGCCAATTTTAATTTTTAAGAATTTGAAATTCATCCTAGTTCTATGTATGGGATATTTTAGTCAAATCATTTGAACAAGAATCAAATGCAAAGGAATCCTGAAGGCCACGAAGGTGGGACCTTCTCTCATGAAGAGGCCAGGTCTCTGGGACGCCCAGCAGTGAGTCAGCTCATTCTGGTGCGCTCAGGTCAGAGCTGGGTTCAGTTGGCAGTGCCAATCATAGTGAGAAGGTGGCACTGGCTTCCCAATTGGAAAGAACTTCTTCTTACTCAGACCCAGTCCTCTTGAAAGGAAAACAGAGCACTGGTTACTAGGTGGCTGCTTCTTGGGACTGAGGCCTTCACAGGAATTTGGGTAACACCTTTGAGGATGCATCCCCTAGAAAGGATTGGGGTGGGGGAGGTGAAACTAGACCAAGCAGGTTTTTGTGATGGCAAACATTAGGGGGTGGCCCCTTACAAGCTAGCAATTCTGACTTCCCATTTGCCTTCCTTGCCTGCTCCTCACCTAGAACTGCCACACCCAGTGCCTCCTCTTCTAGTTTCCATTCCTCTTCTTTTTGGTATAAGTAAAATGGCCCTGAAGCTGAGAGCATAATTAGAATAGCGGGCATTTAAAGTGACTGGTATTCCTAGCCAACCAGGCGCCCCAATGCAGTTTAATAAAAGCTAGGCTATTCCCATCCCAGGACTTGTTCAAGGCTTTTTCCACTCCCTTCTTTGGAATGCCCTTCCCCTAGCTCAGAGGCCTGGAGAAACACAACTCACCCTATAAGTCCCAGCTCAAATGTCATCCCCTTTGAAAGGCCTGAGATGCCGCCCAAGCAGGGCAAGCTGCTCCCTCCTCAGTGCTCCCACTGCTCTGGATTCATATTGCTAACCAGGCATAAAACATGTTGGAATCCTGCTCTGTTCCTCCTTCTCTGCCTGCTCTGAGAGTTCTTAGTTGACCAAGATGGGGCTGGTTGTGTCATTATTCCCTATCCCAGGCCCTGTTGTGGAAAGATCTTCATAGATATTTGGTGAATCACATAAAAAATTATGATGTTAGACTGCACCACCAGCTTCTTCATCTCTCTTCATCCCCTATCCCCATTCTGCCATCTTGCCTTCTCCTCCAAGGTTACAGTTACACTGAACTATCACAACTATATTCTATTTTCTCATGTGTGTTGGTTGCCTATGCTTGACAAGGAATTATCTCCTCTATCCATCAAAGATGATTCCTCTTCCATCAGACAGGCCACCTGCCCTTCTCATCACCTGAATCTCTCCCCAGGCAGGGATTATTTCTCTCCAGGGTGCCAGCAAAATCCTCTCTATGGTTTCAGTACTTGTATTCACTGAGAGCACTGGATGGGCCCCAGCACAAGACAGAGCTTGATTCTGACTCCAGGATTTAGTCTGGGGACACACTAGCTCCTTAGGAGGGTCCAGCGTTCAGAGTCAGCCTCACAGGCTGGGCCAGAGCGAAGCATGGAAGCATCACGGTTATTCTTGATACTTGAATGAGAGGAAATGTTCAGAACTGTGTGGTTGGTGGTGCTTTTGCAATGAGGACAATGGGACAAAGAGGTAGGCTTCAGCAATTTTATTAAAAACAAAAAATAGATTAATAATTCTAAAAACAACAGAGGGGAACTTCTCCTCACCTCCCAGTCTGCTGATTGGCCCTCTTTCCCCAGGGCTCTACTTGAATGATCCTGAGGCCCAACCTTGCCTCTCAACTGCACTCTGCTCTCCAGCTTCTGATATGTCTCTTTTAAGAACATAAAATACCCCCTCCCTAACCTGCTTAAAAATAATTTTCAAACATTAAAAACGGCATTTGTGTGTGAGTGTGTGTGTGTGTGTGTGTGTGTGTTTAAATAAACACTTTAAATGTTGGAAATCTCCCTCTTCCCCTAGGTCTAGTTGAGGCCTCTGGGGGTACTTGCCTGCCTCACCCCAGGAGGCCAGCTGCCACTTGGTGCCCCTTGGAAATTTTCAGGAAGTAATTTCTTCCAAATTTCCCCTGCAGTCACAAATTCCACACACTGCTCGCATAAACACGCTGTCTTCATTACAGGCACTGCTCCTTGGCTGTGGAAACCTGATCTCTTTTTGTCAACTAGACCACATGCTTCAGATTCCCTGCAAACAGGAGAGAAAACAAAATTCAAATTCAGGTAACATATGTGACTTATACCTCAATAAAGCTGCTTCTAAAAAAGCACTTGCATTTTGGGGCTTGTTCTTTTGTTGCTCTTGGGAACTCTGAGACCCTAACATAT